>CAEGAE010037254.1:0-13425 GCA_903067095.1 Girardinus metallicus
TATATATATATATATATATACATGTTTTTCAAAAATTAAATCTTCAAAAAAAAAAATTTGATTAATCAATACAATCGATTTACTCCACATTAATTGTTAAAACTAAGATTAACATTTTACTATTTTCATTCACCTGTTTTGCCTGAAGTCTTATGAGTGGCCGAAGGATTCAGGATCTTGCTGATCTGCTGTAAAACCATGGGAAACCCGAAGATTCCCTCAGAATGAGCCACTTTGCGGTCAATTCTCGTCCCTTAGGAAGAATATGAAAAATATCCAAACTCACTCAAATAATCAACGTGACTACATTCACCTGATGTTGTGAAATTCAGGCGTCGTACCGCGAGCTTCGAGGCTGCTGGTGAGCCGGCGCTCCGCCGTGTCCAGCAGCTGTCGACAAGTCTTCCAGAGCTGGCAGTGGCAGCAGGCCAGGTCGAACGCCGCCATGGCGGCCGGGCTTAGCTCTTGGAGCAGCACATGCAAGAGGCCCGAGGCGTCCGAGGAGCAGCGGCTCAGCCAGTAACCTTCCTCCAGGGAGGGCAGCGGATGAGCAGGCGTGCTGAGGAGACGGTCTGCGATGTCTGAGATGGAGTAAAACGCAACTCCTGCAGGGGGAAACAGCAGGAAGTCACTAAAATACAGCGACTAGATGTGTATTAAACATGCTGGGGAAAAGAAAAAAAAAAAACCCAATCCAATCGATGACAGACCTGCTGCAGCAGCACTACCGATGGCCTGCAGCGTCGACCGACCGCTGCTGCCTAGCCGACTCCTCCCGGCGCCGGGAACGGCCGCCGCCCCCAAGCCCTCGGAGGAAGACGACGAGGAAGACATGGACTGACTTTCCATCTTCTGCTCCACCTGTCCCAACTCCGCCAGGACTTCTTTGTAGCGCTCCATGAAGGCCAGCTCTCCCCAACAGGGCGCCCCCTCCAGGTCGAACACTAGCGACACCTGGAGAGCGAGTCGGAGAGGCTTTTAACTTACAAAACGTACATGTTACTTTGGCGACAGCGACACACTTTCTGGCGATATCAATTGATAGAGACCTGATGCGCCTGCATGAAGTTTCCCCGGCGGATGCAGGACATGAGCAGAGATTCGGGAGGAGACAACATGGCGGGCACCAACCAGCTGTGAGGACCGCCGCACGGGCAGAGCTCCAGCTCCACACAGCCCGCCGCCGGCCCGCCACCGCCGTCTGGCATCGGAGAGACAAAGAAACGGAACAGGTTTCTATTCGTTTCAGACAATTAGCTTCCTAGAAGGCCAAGACCGGAGGATTTTCCTTATAAAATATATAACAATTAATCGGATTGATCGTGATTAATCAATTACTGAAGTAATTGTCGACTATTTTAGTAATCGATTAATCATTAACTGGCTCATACAGACTCAAATTATGCCCTTTGCTGAAAAAATAAAACGCTCTAAGAGAAATAATTAGGCTGAAACTAAAAAAAAAAAAAAACATTTTGCATTCAAGATGAAAAAAAAAAGTTTTTTCTTTGTTTAATAAATATGTCTAGCCCAGAATGAGCCCTACACACTGTACTGATGCCCAGTGAAGCAGTAGTTATGATATGTTATCGCATTTTAGGCAATAAAATGGTTATTTTCTTATTTAGAAAAAGGAATTGAATTGTTTATTTGCATTCTTTTTTTTTTTTTTTTTACATATTTTTGATACTGTATAAAATAAACTTAAGTGGTGAAATGACAAGTCCTCAGATTTTTTTTATACTCATTTTTCTTTATCCAATTACTTAATTAATCGTCAGGATTCTAGGTAGATTAATCAATTAGTAAAGTAATTGCTAGTTGCAGCCCTACGCTTCATCGTTTTTAGGATATTTCTGACAAAACACAGACGCTCCTGTGAGTAGGGTTAGGAAATGTGGCAGTTCTGCATTTCTGTTCACCCCAAGTCAAACCTCAGTAGAACCAACATTCAGCTGAAATTCGTCTGAACCAACTTGGTTTCTCAGATTTACCTGACGCGCTGGTGCTAACTTCTCCGTTATGTTTCTCTACGGAGGTTTGTCTCGACGTTTTCCTCCTCTTCCTCAAACTCGACCTTTTACTGCATCCCAGAGCAGCGACAGTAGTACTATACTTTGACATCTGCATGGGGCTCTCTGAACCTGCAAGAATATTATCCATTAATGCTTTCACAGTTAGTTAAAAGCAGCGTAACAGTGAACTCCCAGGTTACAAACATTAAAATATTCCTGAGATAACAAGTTAACCTCAAGAGAGCCATACAGGAACCTAAGAGAGGTACATAAAGTCAAGAGTGGTCGTACTCGAAAACACTTTTCCCCAAAGGTTTTTTGTGTAAGCAAGTTAACTTCCCGACATTTTCTCAAGAAAATGGTTTTCCAATGGTTTTCTCGAGATAACGGGATAATTTCCTATGTTCTCGAGAAAAAGAAAAATTTGTTTTCTCGAGATAGGTTAATATTGAGATTATTTTCTTGAATTAATTTTCTCAAGTAAATGACTTAATCTCCTATTTTTCCTGGGATAATAAGTCAATTTCTCCATGGATTTCTCAAGATAATGAGTTAATCTCCACCAAATGGGAAATTAACTTACCTCCAGAAAAACAACAGGAAATTAACTCAAATCTTTTAAAGCTCACCATCCGCAGTGCTCTGGTTGCTGGTGATGATTTGCAGCCTCCACTGGGCCTCCGCGGTGCGCTTAGACAACCTCTGCAGGCGGGCTCCGAACGTCTCGGCCGTCACAGAGCAGCCGAGACTCGCCACCGCCTCGGCATCGCGAGGCAGCGCTCGTCCCGCGTCCTGGCCCTCCTGTTGACCCACCACACACATGCCCTCCAATCCTTCTTTCAGCAGCTTTAAAAACCCCTCCATCGCGGCGGCGTCCACCAGAAACCCCCTGCAGCCGTGAAGGAAGTGGCCCAGGTCCAGGTGGCCGCCATGAGAACGCGGCTTCTGGTTTTTGGTCTCATCTGAACTGGATTTCCCCGCTTCCACATTTTGATCAGTTGGAATCGATAAGCAATCTGACTGTGTCTCCTGTCCTGCTTTTGGGTTTGAGTCTGAGTCTGAGTCTTCTTGTGTGTGTTGGACAAAGTCAGAGGTGGACAGAAAGAGAAGGGAGAAGATATTCTCCAGGAGCTCCAGGCGGAACATGGCGGGCACACTCTCCAGGTAGAGCTGACACTCAGATAAATAGTGCTGAAACATATAATGGCAACCTGGGGAGGAGAAATGGACATCTTTAGGTAAAATCAGACACTGTTCTAATCGAACTGAAACCGCTCGATTTCTCAAAATAGATAAAAAAAAAAAACACAAATGGAAACTGTCTCAGATAACCGCATCTTTATTTGTAAGGTGTTTACAAATAAAGATTCACTTTCACACTGCATCAAACCCTTTGAGAAACCTGTTCCCCCCCTCGCCTGTGGGGGCGCTGCACCAAGAACCACTGAAGGAACTGACTCAAAAACTCCTGAAGAAGACATGAGTGCAACTTCCTTCCTTGCAAAACGTAAACAAAGATGGACTAATGTGAGATTTTTCGCGGATGCAGGATTTCCCTTTTGTCTTTGGTAAAAGACGGTGAGCCGTCTCTCCCGCTAGAGTTATTCTCTTGTGTTTGCTTGAGTTATGTTTATTTTGTTCAAATGCATGAGAATGCCAAGTGGACTGGAAACCGCTCCAAAAGCAGGATTCTGACTATATCGCAGGGCATTCTGGGTAAATACTAGCTAAACAAACACACAAATCTATCTAGCAGGAAAAACGGTTTGTGGTCTTTCGCCAACGACAAAAGTGAAATCCTGTAACCGCCAAAATGTGACGCTACTCCATTTTTGCTTACATTTTGCAAAGAAAAAAAGCTGCGTTCATGTCTTCTTCTGAGGTTTTCGTGTCGTTTCCTTCAGTGGTTCTTGGTGCAGCGCCCCTACAGGCAGAGGAGAGAACAGGTTTTTCAAACAGTTTGGGTCGTTTGACACGCTGCAGCGAGAAAGTGAACTGCAGCAGCTGAGAATATTACAAACGTCGCCAATTTTGGTCCCCAGTCCAACCGAGTTTACCAGACCACCAGGCGTGGAAACACCCATAGTCTCCTACCTTCTGAGGAAGCTGAAGTCTTGTTTGTATCCGTTTCAGCTTCTGTGGATTGGTGACACTGCGTGGACTCGCAGTAGGCACAATTAGAGTATTTATGAAAGTTGACACACAGAGCATAGATTGCATACTTTATGGCGCAGAAGCCCTGGAACAGGACAACGTTCCTCTGCACGCCGGCACTTTGACTGACCACGTTTTCTGCAAGAAATCAAACCAGGAACAAAAGCAACAAGTTAATATTTGATGCCGTCAACGCCAATATTTGCTTAGGAAGAAAATGTACAACGTAAACCTGTTTGAGGTGAATTTGGCAGTTGTTGTAGTAGATTTAATATCCTGCGTTCTTCGTACTCAGGCAAAGGAGTCAAAGAGTGCAGAATGTAAAGAGCTGAGTGATTGTCCAGATTCTGCAGCTGTGTTTGCAGTGCCTCCATGGATATCCCTCTGCACACACACACACACACCCACCCCCACGCACACACACACACCAAGAATATTACCTATGAAATTTTTATTTAAAATCTATAAGAACATTTTAAAAAAGAGAAACAAGACACTTACGGATTGTTGTTTTTGCACCACTCAAGAATTCCCAGTTGGGAGGACAGAAGGTTACAGAAGTCCTGAAGAACCAAGTCATTGGCTGAACTCTGGAAAAAAAAAAAATTTAAAACATAAACGATGCATTCGCAAAGTATTAAAGACAAAGTGGAAAATATAAAATATGATGCTCAGTGAGTTCAGATCTGTGTTGGAAAGCAGGCATGGGCTGAGTATCAAGGAGTATAAAGTTTATTCCAATTTTCAGTAACACTTTATTTGAAGGGGTGTCCATAAGACTGACATAATACTGTCATAAATATAATAAAGCATCAGTTATGAAGATGAAGGAGTCTTCGTGAATGGTTATGACAGCTATGATGAAGTGTCATTCAGTAAATAATGACACTTTTAATGCAAAGTTAATGGTCTTTTAGTGCAAGGTTTAGTTCAATTTTGCATTAAAAGTCATTATTTTCTGAATGACGCTTCATGACAACAGTCATAAACATTCATGAAGACTCCTTCATGTTCATAACAGTGTCATCTTAGTCTTATGCAGACCCCTTCTAAAAAAAGTTACCAAATTTTTTGACTATGCATTATGAAGTGTCTGCAAAACAAATTTTTCTTCCAAAAAATGGTTTAGTTGAAACCAAAGTACCAAACTGAAGACTTTTATACCCAGTTTTTGGTAGAAAGAGAGAGAAAAAGAGAAACCATAAATCATGCAAATGGAAATCAGAGTTTCCTCCAGTGTATTATAAGCCTGGTGGGCCACCAGGCTTTACTTGTGCCCCCGCCAGGCTTAGCATTGCTTATTTATTGAAGTTTTTATTTTTATGTTTGCATTTTTTTAGACTTTATAGTTGGTGTTCAGATATTAATCTTCCAATAGCATATAATTATCAAGTGATATTTTAAAATTTCCCGTCAACTTTAAACATTTTTTAACTCAAAAACACAATAAACCGCTGGATGAATGACTGCCCTAGTGCCCAACCACCAGGCTTAGCAAGTTTTCTGGGGGAAACCTTGGGAAAATATCGAGCTTGATTTAATTTATCATGCCATTAATTGCTTTATTGCTTATTGTGACAGGCCTATTAACAGCATTATTACAACTGTAAATGTCAACATGTTAGATTATTGTAACAGTAGTAGTATTGTAATGCTACTTGAAATTCGGAAAACATGCGGTTCAACATAAAAGAAAAGCGGTCACGCTTCTAAAAGGTCGAACAGAATAAAGCGGGTGTATGAACAGGTGGGTTGCATTGGTTTTCACCTGCTCCTTGTGAAGGACGTTCACAAGCGTTTGAGCAGCGTCGAGGCTGCGGCACTGACTCCATCCCAGCAGCAGCAGCAGACGAGACAGAGGCCGAAACTCCAGCTGCAGTAAGTCCTTCAGCCCACCGTATTCCTCACGTTTCATCAGGTCGAGCCCCGTGACCTTCAGGACAGAGACAGTCTTACGTTACATGGCTGAATTCCATCACGCACACTTTCTAATCAACTTTACGTCATCTTTTTTTAAGTAAAAAAAGATGACGTAACACCCTTTTTCGATTTACCAAACTGGCACCTTACCAAAACCTGCTCGAGGAAATGCTTCCCACTACTAAGGCACTCAAAGAAGATGGTCCTCCAAGCAGAAGGACGATCGTTTTGGCAACACAAGCTGAGGGCGAGCTTCTCGGCTTCAGGTAGGTCCACTGAGAAGGGGGACAGACAAAAAAAGGAAATTTGAATTTTTGAATTACAATTTTAGTATTTTCTTTTGCTGTGATTCTAACAGCGCTTTAGCTCAATAAAAGCTAAAAATTATTATTTTTTTTTTTCAGTTTCATCAAAGTTACACTGCAAAGGTCAGCTAATGGAGTTTCCTCATTGGACACTTCTCTCTGGGGCGGCACTAAATTACATATCAGTGCAGCTTTTAAAGAGAAAGGGCCCTTCTTCCTCTTTACTTCTGCTGTCATCGCAAAATAAAACCCACCATTAACATTAACGGTGGGCAATGTAAGTTTTACATTTTATCACGATATTTGGAGGTATTGTGGGAGAAAAAGTGACGGTAAAAGAATATTTGCGAGGTCATGTAAGCACCCGACCAACTCTGATGCTGGATGTAGTCTTGATTTTAAAAAGTCGGTCAAGCAATCAGGAGACCATCGTACTGATTGGAGAGCAAATCTGCCCTCGCGAATGCAGGCAACCACGTTCTCTGTACGGTATGCCTGAAATGCCAAGAAAGAACAGATTAAAAAAAAAAAAAAAAGAACGTCTTTACAACTTCGCTCTTTTTGTTTTCAAGTAACTGCAGGACACAGTTGTTAAAGCCTCAAACACAAATACTGTTCTAAAACAAAACATTCATTTAAAAAAGGGCTTTCTTCAAGACATCCGTAGCATGAAAAAAATTGCGATTCTTATCAGTAAGCTCCACATTGTGACTGTATTTAATCATATTTTTGAATTTGCTGATGTAGCTATTGAACAAAAGGTGGATAGAATTGTGAAAATTGCAATTTAAGACAATTCCACACAACTTTAAGGCTTTTCCAGACATCACCGAGTAGAGTTTATTACTTTCATAATCAATCAGCATTCTTTGGACTAAAAAAAACTAAATATTTTTCACACAATAAATGCCTATTCTAACACCAGGAATAAATTTTACATTTTGCTATCAAAATCAATCAATCAATTCGATTCAGGTGTGAATTTTGACTGGGCCATTCTGAAACATGAACATCCTTATTTATGAGCAAAAAAAAAAAAAAGAAGTTCTGCCCGTATGTTTTTTAAGGCTGCTGTCCTGCTGGAAGATCAGACTCAGAAGGTTTTCTGTCTGGATGAACCTGGATTTTCCTCCAGCTATCGTCAACTTTGAATCTCTCTATTTGAGTGGATTTATTTTATTTTATTTTTTATTTTTTACAAAGTGCTTTGAGCCATTTGTTGTGAATTGGAACAATAAAAATAAACCTCATTAAAATGGACTGAATTCTATGAAGGCCTCTAAGATATTTTACAGAAGTTTACTGACCAATGTTCTGTAAAATAACTGAAAGCAGAGTTATGGAAAAATGTCAAGAGGATTATTTTTATTTTATTTTTTTAAATCCATAAAATGTTCAAATCAAACTCTGTCACGAGTCATATAGGGCACATGACAAACATGTGGAAGAACATGATCTGGTGCGATGGGAGAAGAATTGGACTTTTGACCTTTATTCTCCAAGTAAATGCAAAGGACTGTTAAAAAATTGTTTTTTTTTTTTATGACAACACTGCTGTTTAGCAAGGCTCCCTATAAACTGAGCAACTTTAGAACAAACGTTTATGTTCATCAGATTTAGAGAACAGATAATTGGACAAATTGAGACAAAAGAAGGAACAAAACAGAGCTGCAGCTGCCAGTTTTTCTAACACCAGTTTAAATGTGGCAAAGCTGTAAAGCTGCAAAAGCAGAAGTGTGATTCAAAAGCGGAAAAGAAGAAATCTACATTTCTTCCCTTGCCCTGCTAAAAGGAAACCTATTTTAAAGCTTCAACTTTCTCCTGCTTTTAGCACGAGGTCTTATTTTGTTCTTTAAACTGAGAAAATGTAATAAATGTCCAAACTGACTGAGTTTTTTTCTGTTAAATGTGATTACTGTAATGGCCAAAGTAATTGTGGTCATAACTGATGATCAAGCATTACTTTTCCACACAAACACATCAGAAAAGGAACTGACTTATACAGTCGTGTGGCTTTTTCTGGGAAAGGGGTTGGTCAAATAAAATAACACGGAAACCGTCGTCAAGGAAACCAGATCTTCAGGCCCGTTTCTACAGTTCAAGCCTTTTTCAAAGTCCAGATCCAGAATGAATGAGAAGTCAGACTGCTCCCTGTCTGCAGTGCAGGAAGCGTGGACACAATTAGGGAATTGGAAAAATGGAAACGTTAGGTGGGCTTTTTACAGCAAATTTGGGGTTTTCCAACTATCTAAATCCTCTCTTTAAGCGTATTTGTTTAAGTAATTGAGCAGTGAAACACATCTAATGAACAGATCCTCACATTTTTCCTGCTAATTGTGAGTTTATGGTAAATTTTCTCCAAAAGTGGCAAAAAATATAGTATTTTTGACTCGCATTTACAGTCACACATAAGCGCAGAGGACCGAGTGTGGTTAAGAGTTATGTCAGTGTCTGCTTATACTCAGCTATTCAAATCCTTTAACGAATAAAAGTGTTTGTGTCTGCTTGTTATGTTTTCCTCTTCTGTATGTAGATTTTGAAAGGGGTTTAATGAGAAACAAAACTGCAAGATTCCTTGAAAATATTCAGAAAGTGGCAAAAGAAGAAAAAAAAAACAAATCACCAATATTGCTGCAAAATTCTGGAGAGATTGATTTATAAATAAATGTAAAGTAAGTTCTGAATGGGGGTCTCACAGAAAAGCGGGCTAAATACGTGTATGCGACACAAAGACTATGATTTTTATTGGTAAAAAAAGAAAACGTTATAAAAGCACGTCTTTTTTTCTTTCAACCTCAGAATTTTGCAAGACCCTGTGCTGGTCAGTGATATAAAATCCCAACGAAATGCACTAAAATTCATAATCTCATAGTGGTAATGGGGGGAAAGCTCCAAATGTGCGAATCATTTTGGAGAGCAGTCCATCTAATACATTACATTAAAGTTCATCAAGGTATGACAACACAGTGTGTGGTTCGTTTACTTTAGCTGTATAGGAAGTACTTTAACTGGATTTACAACCACTTCTTTTCTAAGAGGGAAATTTTATTTTAAATCATGTTTACAAATAAGGCAAGAATGAGAGTCGCTTGACCAAGAATCATGGGACTTGAGTGAAACGTGATCATAATAATTATCTGGGCTCATGATGTGAGCAGAAGAAAGTCTAATTTAATCAAGTCAGTCCTGTTTTTTTCAAAACATAACCAAGCTGTCTGCCATTATTAAGAATACCATTAGTGGATAAAAAAAAAAATTTAAGTAAAAGCAAATTTTTTTTTTCCTTATAAAAGGTTGATTACGGGAACAGAGTGGATAAATTCATTCATTTATCAACGTGCTTTTGGTAGACTTTTTACACTTTCATCTATTGTTGATGTCAGTCCAGCTAAACAACTATTCGGTTATCTGACAGAAACCGCGTTTCCATTACAAATGTGCGCAAAAGTTTGTCGCTATTCTGCTAATGTCGGAAAAAAAACAACAACACAATTTTGTGGTGTTCCGATTAAATAACAAATTCAGTTAAAATCACACGTGAATACGTTTGTTCACGTTATTAGTCATTAAAAGAAAGAAGTCAACATCCTCCAACCACTTCCTGTCGTCTTCTTTGTCGTTTCCACCAGTAGTAACATCCGGATGTTGATCAAGTGACCCGTGTGATGCGAAATAAGAGTATCGGTCGCAGCTTTGAGAAGTACACTAATTTCGAGATGGCTGAAAAAAAAAAAAAACACCTCATCCTAGCGCAAAATCGTATCTAAAAACTTTTGGAAATTACCACGTTTCAATTAAGCCAATTTATGTACGCCATTCCAATTCGCTCGGTTTTAAGCTCAGCGTAAACGCTTTCCGGTGCTTCTCGCTTCATGCCTCACACCCCACCTTGTGTTTCAGGTGCATTTCTCAGCAGGTGGTCTCTCTGCAGCCGCAGGGCGGTGAAGCAGTACACAGAGACGAGCGCGTCGCATCGAGGCCGCAGCAAGCAGCCGAGGATCCTCTCCTCCCGCAGTGGGCCGCCTCGGGCCGACCACAGCGCTTCGCACAGCGCCTCCAGCTGTGGCGCGCTTCGGTCCGAGCTCCACGGCATGAGAGCCAGGACGGAGTAGATCTCCTCCACCCACTGCTCCACCCTCTCCGGGCTCCGCTCGGGGCTTCCCAGCTTCCTCATCAGGTGCTGGATGAATTTGTGCTGCAGGGCCCGGCCTTCGCTGCTCGACTGATCCTGCAGGAGACGAGAGGAAAATTATTAATTAGATATGTTATGTTACACCGTTGAAAACGGTGGTGGAAGAATGGCTGGTTTGGGAGTGTTTACCAGCAGCAACACCTTTTGATCACTGACGTATTCTGAAAATATGTAAAGTCTTCATAAGGTGCTCACCCCCTTTAAAATGTTTATGCTAAATCCACACGTTTCAGTGCATTTCAATGTTATTTTAAGAGATAAAACAAAACATACCTAGAGAATAACAATAACGTGCAAGAACAGACTGCTGGCAACATTTTTTGCATATATAAATAAAAGAAAAAAAAATATCAGAAAAGAATCCATGGAAACCCATAGTCGATAGTGAGGTTTATTTCTTTTTAAATGTAGCTGTTGTTCTAAATCCTGCATTTTTACACCAACGTAAATTACTGTAATGCTGACTAATGGGCACTGTCCTAATTAAATTAATGAAACATGCTTCAGTGTAAAGCATTCCACTGTAGCTCTAGCAGGAAGTCTGGTCTTGTCTTAATCAGATGCAAACTTCCCACCACAATCTTAAATCTTTTGCAGCCTCTTTCAGGGCTGTTCAGTATCTAGGTTACAAGACCACGAAAGAACCATTTTGCAAAATGTTAAAGATGCATTTAGGTGTGATGTGCAACGTTGGATTTCTTTTCAATCACACATGGTATTTTGAATCCAGACCAAGAAGCTTCAACTTTGGCCTCATCTAACCCAATAATCGTCTTTCACAGTTTATTGTTTCCTCTCCTTGTGACAAACTATAAACTGCATTTCTTGAGGTTTCCCTTCAACAATTGCTGTCTTCCTGCAACTGTTTCACGAAGGCCAAGCATTAAAAAGAACTGAGCTTTGGATCTCTCTTGGCGCCGTTAACCCACGTTCACACTGTGCGGTGATAAGCCCTTTGAGTCAAACTCTCTCACTGTTAAACAGTCGTGAGAAGATCTCTGGTCATGATCTGAAATCTATCATCTGTGGTTGCTCACTTAGGGTGTTTTCACACCTGATAGTCCGGTAGACTCGGTTGTATTTGGGACCAAAATTGCAGCATTTGTTCCATGTTCAGCTGATGCGGTCTGTTTAAAACAGGGGTGCCCAAAGTCGGTACTGGAGGGCCGGCATCGCTCCCTGGTTTAACGCACCTGGATCAAATGATGGCTCATTAGAGGCCTAAGAAGAACACTGACATGCTGAAATGGTTGTTACTACCACCAGGGAGAGAACTAAAACACAAAGGATGCCGGCTCTGGAGGACCGACTTTGGGCACCCCTGGTTTAAAACAACCCAAACTAGTTGAAAAACCTGTTCACCTCCTCGCCTGTGGGGGCACTGCACCAAGAACCACAGAAGGAAACAACACAAAACCTCAGAAGAAGACATGAGTGCAACTTTCTTCCTCACAAAATGTAAACAAAAATGGAGCGGTGTCAGGTTTTAGTGGTCGCAGGAATCTTGTTTTGTCGTTGGTAAAAGACCACGAGTCATTTCTCCCACTAGCGCTAGATACGCACATTTATTTTGGTTGCATTTACCCAGAAAGCCCTGCGGTATAGTCTGCATCCACATATGCATCCGAATAGCAACAGAGTTCACTTCAACCGAACTGAGACCCAGGTTTTTAGGAGGACCAGAGTCTGCTTTTTTGTTCAACGTCAACGCACACACTGATAAACTTTATGTAGTAACAAGCTGACGATGTCAGTGTTTTATATTTAGAGGCGTCAGATTGAAAAGGGGGCTTTATCACAAATATATACAGCATCCCTTCCAACTTCATTTGTAAAGGATTTTCAATTTACAATCAGGAGCCACTATCTTTTGGTTTACTTCAATAAATTTGGATAAAATAAAAAATTTGCGATTATACTCTGAGGGGCGTGAATATTCTCTGGCAGGCATGGAAAGGACAGTTGAAAAGTAACATTTATGAAGAACATATTTTGGTTAGTTTGAGTGAAAACTGTGTTTAACAATCAGCTTCAAATTCCCCAGGTTCTATTTCTGCACTTAAAGCTAAACTCCACTTATCAAAAGCGAAATATTGGCGTTATCCCACGGCTTAGACTATATCTACTCACCGTTAATGCAAAATCCTGTGCTGCAAATGTTATGTAGACAACTAATCTACTGACTGACTTCAAATACAAACCCTAAACGTTGACTTCACCTGTACGAAATGGGCCAAAGTCTGAGCAAGTCTCGGTTTCTTCTTCTCCAGTAGAGTCTGAAGGCAAGACTCAACAGCAGCGAGGGACGCCTGTTCCTCCGACTGGGATGCCAAGAAAGCCTGATGCAATTCCTGCCAAAAACCAAACCACAGGCGAGCGTTTATTTTTATTGTTAGATCCATTTCTCCTTTTTATATTTTGCACATTTACAGCCAGGATGTAAGAAGAAAACCTTGAGATCAGCCTCCAGTATGCCCTCTGACCCCAGTTCCTCCAGGAGGAGGAGAAACTCCAGCTCGCGTTTGACGTGAGGAGGAACCTGGAGAAGGAAGCCGCAAAGCTGAGACCCGGTTTTTACGTTGCGAGGTTGATTTTAAAACTAACGGTGTCAGCGAATAGGACAAGAAGCAGTCCGGGATTGGGATTAAGAAGAAAGGCAGACGTTAAATGTTTCGGAGTTTTTCAGGTTTACCTGGTCTTGAGTCCATCTCTCCAAGACCTGCAGCCAGAACCAGGCCAGTTTGTGCGGACTGCCAGCAGAACCCCATCTACAAAATATGGAGAGTTCAGCAAGAAGAAATGAGATATATATATATATATATATATATATATATATATA
>CAEGAE010037271.1:0-24811 GCA_903067095.1 Girardinus metallicus
TCTTCCTGAGTTAAAACATTAGTATTGTTGTTTCTAAATGAATATGAACTTGTTTTCTTTGCATTATTTGAGGTCTGAAATCATTTTCTTATTTTGACAATTTCTCGTTTTCTGCTAATAAATATAACATTTTTGCTTGTAACTTCAGAGACATGTTGTCAGTAGTTCACAGAATAAAAGAACAATCTTCATTTTACTCAAACATAGATCTATAAAGAGTAAAATCAGAGAAACTGATCATTTTAAGTTGTCTCTTAATTTTTCCCAGAGCTGTTTATCTTTTTATCGTTCTCTTTATTGTCATCTATCCTGATTGTAAAAATATTTTTATCCGTTCTCGTCTTGCCCTGCTTGTGTTTTCCTCCTTTTTTTCTGATTTGCTGTACAACAAATTCTTCTTCTACTGTTTGTTATTTTATTATTACTGTTTGGATCTGTCTCTTTCCTTTGTCTTTTCTCATCACTTCCTTTGCTCCCCGTTCTCTCCAGCAGATGCCATTTTATTAGTATGATTAGACTTAGTGGTCTCTAGGTGCTCATTGGATCTACTGTCAAACCTCCAGAGGCCAGTGGTTTAAACACACACACACACACACACACACACTCCAGGCTGCTGCGCCGCTACAATACCTATAAGATACTGTCAATGCTACACAAAAGAAGAAGAGACAGAAGAAGAAGAAAAGAGAGGACAAAAAGGACAAGGGGTGGAGGGAAAATTAAGAAAATTAGGTGAAGATGGGAGGAGAGGAGCAGATTGGGAAAGAGGTTGGCCGTTTAGAAGAGGAAGCGCCAGAGGCAAACTGAATTTTTCAGACGTTTCTAAGAAAAAAAAAACAATAAGAAAGGTAAAACTTCCAAGGTGACCTGAGAGAGGAAGAAGGACGTAGAGAAGCTCGTTTCCATCTGGAGGAAAGTGGCTCAAATTCACCCTGTTTTTGGTCATATCGTTTTAATTTTCAATTAAATTTCACTGCCGTAACACAAACAAGCTTCCTGGAAAATCTCAGAAAAGTTTTACCAGTACAAATGAGGGATATAACTAGAGGGGGAAATGAAATCCAAAGCATCTTTATGTTCGTATAACATTAAAAGAGTTTAGCTTTTCAACATGTGGAGTGAAATTATGGAACTTAAAAAATAACCCAGTTAAAAGGTACAGGGACAACGGGGGCTTTAATTATCACCAAGTGTTTTCACAGATCACTCGTTTTTATTTACCATAATGATTTCCTTTTGTCTGAAAATATGAACATACTGTACATAAAACATCTGGGCCATTGCAGACAGAAAAATAAAAAGAAGAGTACAGTTTGGCCATCAAACACTTTGACATTTTGAGATTAATCTCAGAAAATTTACAATAAAAAGAAAATGTCTAAGCTTGGAAAGTCAAAAATTTGCTAGAAAAAAACTCAAAGATTTAGACTGAGCTCAGAAATTTTCTAAAAAAAGAAAATTTCTGAGATTTTTGATGGGAAAATGGCCATGTCTCTGTTAGTTTTAGTTTTTAAAAAAGGATTAAATAAGCACTTGCTTCTTTCTACTGTTGGTCTGTTATTCATTTAATTATCTTTGTTCGTTTGTTTCTGTTGTTTTTCTCATGTCTGAAATAAATAATTCAAAAACAAATAAAAATGTGGTTTCATTTTGGCTGCATTTAGATTCTAAATGCACTAACTAAAGAGATTCCTGCCTATCTACACAGATAGATCTATGTAGATCTGTCTATGAGTTTCATTGTCAAACTCTGTTTCATTTAGGGAAAAATCAAAAATCTGAATGTTCCTAAAGGACCGTTTGAGCCAGAATGTATTGATAAAACCCATAAAACTGCTAAATATTAAGAAATAGCTGTTTTTTTCAGCATACGTTAAATGTTTCTTAAAATAAAATATTGAACATCTTTTCACACAGATCAGTCTGCCCAGGTTTTTAAGATTGTATTTGCGGTTTTATCCAATCAAAATCAGATTTTGTGGTGCTAGTTTAGAAATATTTAAGATATTTTTACAATGTTTGCGCTAATGTCTGAGGTTAAATGTGACTTTTTCTTATTACTCGTCGTATCGATCACGGACATCAAGCAGTCACTAAACCCAATGTTTCTGACCAATTTTGAGAAAACATTGCAGCAAAATCAGAAGAAATGTGGGGATTTGTTGGATGTGTGAATTTAGTGAAGAACTGGAAGGACGTATTGATCTAATTTGGAGTCTAGAGGGCCAGATGAAAACTTACGGCGGGCCATATTTGGCCCCCGGGCCTCAAGTTTGATTAGATTAAATTACAGTTTTAGAGAGCCACCCTCCTAGTCACGCCCTTGTGCAGGGCATTAATAAACTGAGCAGCATTTTGCCTCTGCTGTCCCAGTTTGGTCCTCTGTGCAAATTCTGATATAACTTCTAAACTCTTTTTTAACTAAATGCTAGAGGAAACATTTCTGAACCTGCTGCTGGAGCATTATTTTTAATAACAACTATTCTTCAAATATAAAAGAACCTATTTCTTTAGCTACTTTCAAGCACAAAGACAAATCAAAGAGAAAGCTTTTTAAAAGAAAGGAGTTTTTGTAAAGTAGGTTAAGAAATGTGACTTATGCTGGGCCACCCTCCAGTGCACCTCGGCTCCTGTGCTGGTGCTTCTTTTAAACCACTAAACGCAGCTCAGACAGGCCTGGGGAGAAAACCGTATGGGGCTGCCGCTGAGTCTTAATTGAATAAGCTGATGTGGTTCCATTAATCAGTAATGGGGAGCCTTGCTGAGCCCAGCCACCACACGCCGCAGCGGGAGGCGCTTCTGATGGAGCCCCTGACATTTTCACAGGAGTCGGTGTGTATATGAAAAGCAGACGGAGAGCAGAGAAATGTGCGCTCATGTCTCAGGAGTAAAGGTCGGAATGAGGAGAATATTTTATATCAGATGTTTCCACTTCTAAATTTCCTGAGGGCAAATTTCTGTCATGCTTGGAGTTGGAGACCACAATGGGAGACATTAAAGCTTTTCAGTGCAAGGTTGCTGTGGCGGACATTTTCATAATCTATCTGTCTGTCTGTCTGTCTGTCTGTCTGTCTGTCTGTCTGTCTGTCTGTCTGTCTGTCTGTCTGTCTGTCTGTCTGTTTGTTTGTTTGTTTGTTTGTTTCACTAAAATATTACGGTCCACCTTAGCAAAGCACCAACAAAAAACTCCTTAAGTTCTCGTATTACTTTTGGTTTTGGTGTAGCTCCCCCCCCCCCACCAAAACAATATAACTGCCTCCATCTGTTCACCACGGCCAAACTTTCTGGATGCGCCCCTGAGGGTCCGCTCTGTACAACCTGATGACACCAGCCAATGTTTTTGTACTTTCTGTTTCCAGGGGATGTTTGTTCTGGGCTTGCCCTACGCCATCCTGCATGGAGGATACCTCGGACTCTTTCTCATTATTTTCGCCGCCGTGGTGTGCTGCTACACGGGGAAAATCCTCATCGCTTGCCTGTACGAGGAGGACGAAGACGGGCAGCTCGTCCGTGTGAGGGACTCTTATGTGGACATTGCCAACGCCTGCTGCGCGCCCAGGTTCCCAACGCTGGGCGGTCACGTCGTGAATGTAGCTCAGATCATAGAACTGGTGATGACCTGTATCCTGTATGTGGTCGTCAGCGGGAATCTCATGTACAACAGCTTCCCCAACATGCCCATCTCCCAGAAGTCTTGGGCCATCATCGCCACCGCCGCTCTGCTCCCCTGCGCCTTCCTCAAGAACCTGAAAGCCGTCTCCAAGTTCAGCTTGTTGTGCACGATGGCGCATTTCGTCATCAACGTCCTGGTGATAGCCTACTGCCTATCCAGGGCGAGGGACTGGGCCTGGGACAAGGTCAAGTTTTATATCGATGTCAAGAAGTTCCCCATCTCCATTGGGATTATCGTGTTCAGCTACACCTCGCAGATCTTTCTGCCATCCCTGGAGGGGAACATGCAGAAACCCAGCGAGTTCCACTGCATGATGAAATGGACTCACATCGCTGCCTGTATCCTCAAGGGCCTGTTCGCCCTGGTGGCCTACCTGACCTGGGCAGACGAAACTAAGGAGGTGATCACAGACAACCTGCCACCAACTATCCGAGCCGTGGTCAACCTCTTCCTGGTGGCCAAAGCTTTGCTGTCCTACCCGCTGCCCTTTTTCGCTGCCGTGGAGGTGTTGGAGAAAACCTTCTTCCAGGACGGGGGCCGCGCCTTCTTTCCGGACTGCTACGGAGGCGATGGACGCCTAAAGTCCTGGGGACTGACTCTCCGATGTATACTAGTGGTGTTCACCTTGCTCATGGCGATCTATGTGCCGCACTTCGCCCTGCTCATGGGCCTCACCGGCAGCCTGACGGGCGCCGGGCTCTGCTTTCTGCTTCCCAGCATCTTCCACCTCAAGCTCTTATGGAGAAAGCTTCAGTGGCACCAGGTGTTCTTTGACGTCTCCATCTTTGTAATAGGCGGTATATGCAGCATATCCGGTTTCATCCACTCCATGGAGGGGCTCATAGAGGCTTTCAAATATAACATAGAAGAATAGAGACGACTCATTGGAAGACGGATGCATCTCAATAAATTAGACTAGAATCATAAAGCAAATTTATTTTATTAATTCAGTTTAAAAAGTTAAACTCATATATATTCATTGCATACAGTGGCACATTTTCAAAGTTTATTTACTAGTAATTTTGCCTATACAAAATGAAAACCCCAAATTCAGTGTCTTTAAGAAGAAAATATTCCATAGACAAATAAAAAGATCAATTTTAATGCAAATATGTGACATTATCACCATAGCAGTTTTCAAGTCAAGGGTGATAACTTGAAAATTGTTCATCAGACAGTCACTGGCACCCTGAACAAGAAGAGCAACCCAGAAAAAGTTCATTATTAAAGAAGCACAAGGTGCTGTTTGAAAGTGGAAAGTTGAGTGGAAGGAAAAACTTTGGAAGAAAAACAAAAGAATTAGAGAAAATACCCAGTTGCTTGAGCACTTTACATGCTCATCTCCTGCATGAGTCAGAATCTAGGTGTTGTGTTTTATCAAGCCCGGAATCAGACGATCTACCAGGAAAGCTTAGAGAATCTCATCACGCTTCACGTTATTGACCATTGTGTCGCTATGCTTGGCTGGCCTGCAAACTCTCCTGATCTAAACGCCTTTGAGAATATTTGTTTTTTAAAATCCTTTTTTCATCTGGTCCTATGTGATATTCTAACTTTTTCAGAAACTGAATGTGAGGTTTTCATTTACTGTAAACCTTATAGACGCAATACACGCTTGAAACAGCGACGTCTCACCGCCCGTAATGAATCTAGAAAATGTGTTTCACTTTTATTTTGCTGAAATAAACTGGTTTTTCGGTTATATTTTAGTTTATTGAGATGCACCTGGTCGCGTTAACTGCAAATTCCCATTTAGTGAAAACAGTAAAAACACACAAACACTAAGCGACGTGCGCTCCTTCCCCCTCTGCTTGATTCATGCGTAAAAGCGCGCACGGAGAACACACACACACACATTTGCGCACTATCTTTCATGCGTTTTACACACACAAGTCTAACAACAGCGAGGGAGTCTAACGCGTCGGCCCAGTCGATACGTGCTGTATACATATGCGAACAAAACTAACACAGACATATTTTCAAGTGGAGTGAACGTTTACAACATTGACCTTAAGAAAAGCTGCAAAAAGAGGGCAGACGCTCGTGTCGCTCTTGCGGTGCTGCTTCCTGACATGAGATCGCAACGATCGCGTTTGAGAGGCTTGGAGAAAGGAAGAAAAGTGATTAAATTTAGTTTAAACTGCAATGTGACTGCAGGGCTGACTGTGGTGTTAAAACCCAAAACAAGTCCGAGGGAAAAAAAGAGGCAAAATATATATAAATTAAAAAGAAAATGCAATAATCCGATTATTTTTTCAATCTGCATCAAAGCCGAAAAACGTTTTTGTCTTTTTAATAAAAACAGTCTGGATATCCCTGTTAATAAAAGCTGGCGGTGTTAAAACATCATATAGAAGAGTGCAACTGTACAAACTATGCATTGAATGTATGATACAGGCTACAGAAAATGGGGCATAGATACAAATAAAAGTTAAGTGTTCTGGTTCAGTGGCGTGGACGTGTTGATGCTTTGACAGGCCTTTTCCCCTCCACAAGACTCCTCATTTTCGTCTCTGAGCTTATCAACACGCAATAACAAAGTCCCATCTTAACTTCGTCCCATCTAGTGGCCTCCCTCCCCCAAACCTCTCCATCCAGCCCCGTTTTCTCTCAACACGGGAGCTCCGAACTGAAACTGCACACCGAATTTAAAAATAACGCATCTAGATCCACACATGGCCTGTTTATGAAAATTAATTTGATACGCTCCAGTTTTAAAAATTTCGATGTCTAAAAATATATTAAAAAAAATGAAAACCATAATTAATACAAGTGAGATTATCAAAGAGGAAAATGTGCATACATTTTTCATTCTGTGCAATCCAATGGGTCCTGTGGAAATGTTATTAAAAAAAAAAAACGTATGTGTAGTGTGTTATTGTGGTTTCAAAAAGATGGAATGTATATCTCAAAAGTGGTGATCATATATCGTGAAATTAATATTAAAGAATAAAGAAATAAGTGAAATTATATTGTAAAAAATGTGTGTGGTTTTATGTAAAAGAAAAACGATCAGAACATGTATTTTTTTTTTCTCTATAATAAAACAGAAAATGATGGCGATGGTAGGAGTCATATTTTTTTTTTTTATTAGATTTTTAACAAGGAGAGTTTCTAAGTTTATTTTTGACTCGACCCGTAAATTGGTCTTCTTTTCACTCTACATTCGTGTCTTTGGAGAACTTCAGAGCCTGCATGTTTGCGCTTGGACAGTTTTCTGCTGCAGGCGGGCATCAGGCCTCCCTTTTAATTCACTCTGTTGATTCCCTCCTGAGCATGTGGGTAACATCTGGACGAGCCGTTCATTTATTTCCGGGTGGCTTCATTTGGAGATGTCAGGAAATCACGGCAACTGCAAACAAATCTAAAGACCAGATGGGCTCCATCTTGCAGATTTAAGAGCCTGTTCACATGCAAAAGAAGGGTATAAATAAATAAACAGACGTGTACTTCTTTCTGTATTTAGTCCTCTTCTTTTATGAAAACGTTCAGAAAATCCCAAAGGGGGAAAATGACTTAAGTAAAATATGCAAATAAAGTCCTAACAGCATTTAATTATATAAACTGTAAGATTAATTTTAAAATCATGTATTATTACAGAATCTGCACATCCAAATGACAGAAAATCCGATTTATAGCAGTCATTTCACTTTATACGTTCTCCAAATTGTCGTAGGGAGACACCTGGTGGACAGAGAGATTAAACGCACAAACCAAGACAACGGTGTTTAGTCAAGTATACATATTACGAAAGCGTAGTACCATCAAAAAGTGTTTGTCCATTACTTCTTGTGCTTTTGCTTTTTTTGTCACACTTGAATGTTTCAGGCCATCAAGCAAATTTCAATATTGGATGAAAATAAAATTTTAAGTAAATAAAATATATTTTAGATGATTTTTATAAATATATATATATTTAAAATAAAACTAAGATTCCCCCTTGGGAAAAAAAAGAAATTGCCTCATGAATTAACATGGTGGTGGTGGTAACTATTTTTTGACTGCTTTGGTTTCTTAAGAACTGGACAACTTTTCATAGTTGATGGAATCATGTTTGCTCTCCAACAGTAAATCCTGCAGTTACAGAACCTTAAGCCCAATCACTTTGGTTCTGCAGGAGGAGAGCAAACCAACACGCAGCAGCAAGGCCGCCTATGAATGACCATAAAACAAAATAAACCTTAGGACTGGCCTACCCAAAGCCTGTATGATCTCAGACATGCTGTTCATACTGGAAAGTTCTCCAATGTAACCAAATTAAAACATTTCTGCAAAGAGAGCACTTTTCTTTTTATGGAACTAACATGCTTAAAAAGGTTGAAGTTATAAATACTAGCTAAATGCCACTCAGGTCTAGCCAAAAAATAAATCTGCAATAAAATTGCAAAAATATTATTTTCCCTGTACCACAATGAGTGCAAGTAACCAAACCAACAATAAAATGAATTAAATTAGTAGAACATTAGTTTTGGAAAGGCCCAGAGATAAATTTAAAGCTGAAACTGATTCAGAGAAGTGCTGGTTTTTAATCATTTGCCTTCAAATTATTTTTTTCCTGCAGAGGTACTGCATAAAGCCCTTCAATCAAAAAAAAAAAAAAAAAAAAAAAAGATCAATCCATCTAAAGTGGAATTATTCTAGACTGCACATGGTGCTGCTTTACCGACAAATATTTAACACGAGAATGTTACACTTATTTATGCATATGCAAAGAAAAGAGATGAAAAACTAAAACATGAATGTTTTCCTGTGCCAGTTAAATGCGTTAGGACCAGCAACATAGTTTGCTTTAGCCTCACTCTTTAGCAGCCCCCCAATAAAACTATAAAACACTTTGTAAAATCCTCTGATGAAACCATCTTTCATAACGTAGATTTGTTTTTATTTTCGTTTCGTAAACAAAAAAAAAGGCTTCAGACAATTTTATCTTCAAAAATAAACCAACTCGTATAAACACAATTACAATCAAATATGTTATTTAAAAAAAGAAAAACAAACTCGGTTTCAGTGGTTGTCTAGCGCCCTCTGCTGGGCGCTTCTGGTTACAACTGTACTTGAATTTGATCAGCTGCTCAGTCCAAGTGCAAGTCCTGGAGACTAAAAGGCCTGCAACCAAGAAACATCTCATTGATTAACACAATGTTTCTGCTTCTAAATGTAAGATGGATAGGAGAAAATTTATTCCCATTTCAAGTAACAACATCTTCCAAAAGCTTGAGAAATTTTTCATAATTACTGAAAACAATGAAATATTTACAGGCAAAAGAATGCCATTTAGAAGAAACTCGGGATAAGATAAAGGGTGACAAAGTGGCTCAAGTATCTGCAGACAAAAAAAATCCTAATTGTGAAAAACTTTTTAGAGTCAAAGCAGAAGAAGCAGATTGTGAAAAATCAGCTGCATGTTGATGTTCTGCAGAACTGTGTAGGCACAGCCAGCAGTTGGGAATGCAGTCATTGACTGGACTCTTCAGCGTTCAGAGTTGTGGGCTTCTTGGTTGAGCATTCGAGCACCCAGGGGTGAGAGAGGACTCCCTCAATGGGCAACCTGTGCATGGGGTTGTGCTTCAGCAGCTTGGCCACCAAGTCTTTAGCGCCGGCACTAATGGAAGCATGTGGAGGGTAACTGTACTCCACCTACGTCAATAATAAAAAAAAAAATAAATTAAAAACATATTAGCTGGTTCGTTCACCTAAAAGATTTTTATTTTGGATCTGTGTGTTCCAAAAAGCTCAAATAATTGTATTACTGTCTTTACCCTAAAACTCCTGCAAAAATTAGGAGTTGAATAATTGCGTGTATTTTACACAAAAACCACTTCATCAGAATTCTTACCCTTGAAATCCTACGGTAGGTTTCATCGTGAGTTTTTGCTTCAAATGGAGGTTTTCCAACAAGAAACTCATAGCAAAGGACCCCCAGACTCCACAGGTCCACCTTCTCATCGTGAGTTTTGCCCTCGATCATCTCTGGGGGAAGGTAGTCTAGTGTTCCACACAGGGTGGACCTCCTGTATGAGAAGAGAAACAGAATATGTCAGATCTGAAATGACTAGAGAGCATGCTAAGATATGTCAACATGCACATACCTGGAAGACGGAGTGTGTACAGACCAACCAAAATCAGCAATCTTCAGCTCCCCATTACCTCCCAGCAACAGGTTCTCTGGTTTGATGTCTCTGTGAATCACATTCTTGGTATGACAGTAGTGTAGTGCATCTGCCAGCTCCATGATGTACTAAAAAAAAATAAATAGATAATAATAATAAAAAAAAAAAAGTGTCACATCTGTGAGCTTCAACTAGACCATATGCGAATTATGTTTAAAATGGTCACCAGCTGGTAAATTGGGACACTTACTGTAGCAGTTCTGTCCTCAGAGAAACTCCCACAGCGCTGCAGCTCGCCGTACAACTCTCCTCTGGGTGCATATTCAAGGATGAGATACACACGTGAAGCATCGTGGAAATAGCCATAGAGGCGAAGGATGTTGGGATGTCTGCAAACAAAAAAATAAAAAATAGATTCAGAACATTATTCAAAGTTCTGCAGACAACTTAGAAACAGAGAAACTAATGTGAGCTGAAATGCATTTTAAGATAAAACAGTTGATTTGTGCAATAAAGCGTGTGAAAATGTATACAAACCATTCTGCTTAACTGTTTTAATTAACCTGTTGGTTGACATTTCATTATAAGCACATTGTACCTTAGATGAGACTGGATCTCAACTTCTCTCCTCAGCTGGTGTTCTACCCCCGCCTTCTCCAACTGCTTCTTGAAGAGAACCTTCAGGGCCAAGATGAACTTGGTCTGGCGCTCCCTGGCCAGGTAGACGTTGCCAAACTTGCCCTTACCCAAGGGACGGCCAATGTCAAAATTTTCCAGGCTCCATGGTTTCCTGTTTGAAAACGGGATGTAGCGTCTCATTTTAAAACTGCATAATGCATGAAAAGTATTAAGATTTTACACTGTACATACTTTGATGACGAAGCCTGACTGTTCTTGGCAGGTTTGGCTAAAACAGCAAACAAGTATTTTAGCAGTCATTTAAAACTCTGACATTTCCTGCTGCAGCTCAGTGATGCACTCACTTTGCGGCTTCTCCTGCTTTGCTGGTTCCGATGGAGGCTTGGTCGAGTCCGAGTGGCCAGCTGGCATATGTGTCTTTGGCTGGTTGTGCTGGGAAACGGGTTTTGGCTGTGGTGCTGGAGTTAGTTTCACAGTGGCTGGGTTTACATTCTGGTCAGCAGGAGGAGGGTGCTTGACAGCTACAGAGACATGAGGTACTGGTTTCTGCTGGCTAACGGGCCGCTGGATACGCTGCGGCCCATTCGACATGCCCAGAACGCGCTGATGCTGAGTCGGTGTGACTACGGACTTCTGAATGGCTTGCGAATGGTGAGACACGGGAACCCGTTTCGGTCCGTTGCTGTTTGACTGCAATCAAAACAAAAACGGTTGCATTCAAAGCAATTAGCTTACGTATGCAATTAAATGTGGTTAGTGTGAACATTAACCGATTAAAACCCCCTACTTCTTTATGTAAATAGAGTCCCAAAGAAAACCCATTTAAAAATGCAGGTCTTTTTAGAGCAGTATTTGTGTATTTAGCTTTAATCACTGACATTTTTTTGTTACCTTTTGAAAAGAAAAATAGTTTAAAAAGACTGGGAAGAAATTGTATTTGTTTTCTAGTCAGTCTTTATAATAAATAAAACAACTTTAGACCCACATTGCGCTTCCCTACTTGGGAAAATAAACAGATTTCATATTTTCAATTACAGGAACCTGTAAAATTATTCTGCATCGTTTATATCTAGAGATTCAATACATAATGTCCTTTAGTACATCTCACATAAAGCCAAATAATCTACCATACTTCTTATTTAGCAGCCTAAATATCAATGAAATGCTATGCATTACCATTAATTCTGGCCTTTGGGGTTTCATCACTTTGAACAAGGCGGAAGAGTCCATGATCTGTTAAGAAAAGAGATGGTTTGATTAACAAATTATGTGAAACACCATTTAAAGAATTTAGCGCCTTTAATTTTATCATATAATAACCCTAAACCCTATTATATAATTTAATTAAGGCACAGCAGCCATCTTTGTGATCCACGACTTGCTAGCTTAGCCGCAAACGCTGAAAACACGATCCACAGAATACCTTTTAAGCATGCCATCATTACTTACCTAAATTTATTATTGCACAGTCTCCGAAAGCAACCGCAACAGGCTGTTGTGCAGAATAAAAACAACTTTAAACCAGGTAACTCTACCCAGGCTACTTAGCAGCTACATCGACCAGCTAACGGTAGCTTCTGTTTGAGCTACATAAACAAGGAACACGTAAAGGAACGCTAAAATTCGATTAGCTTTACAAACAAAATAAAATAACAGCCTTTGTAGTTTATGTGTTATAGAGAGGGAAAAACTAGCAAAAGAGCTAAATCCACAAAACACGAAGCGCAAATCGCAGCTGAGACAGAGAACACGTCGTTTAAACACAGCCTGTTTGATTTCAAATGTCCCTCGGTTCAAAACCTTTAAATAAACCCCAGCTTCTGATAGGCTGCAGGGATGCGATATGCTTGATTTTTATTGGCTGATGCAGGATTCTAAACGGGGAGGGCGAGACGTCATTATGACGTCCAAAGGAATCTTCCAAACACGAGACGGCAATGCAGTGCCCTGAGGCTTAATTGAAAGCCCTATTCTAAAATCAAGCATGTGGACCCACACATAAATATCTTTATTATGTCTCTGAGCATACATTTAAAACCTCAATGCTTGTTCACCCTTCTAACTAAACTTAAACTGATATTGTGTGCTTCGCCGTTGGTTTCTTCCCAAAAGGAAGTTGCAAGTCCGTAATTTGGTCACTTGGTGACAGCAAATAGCCCTGTGACGAAGATAAGTTATCATCTTCCATCTTTCAGGATATAAGTTGGTCCAATAAATTTTAATAAGGTCAAAGTTCTCACTTCACTGGACAGTTAATAGTATATAAATTGACTTGAGTAGAGTTTGACTTTTATAAGCAGGAACTCTTGCGAACTCAAATAAACTGGGATATTTTATGTTTTTTTATGTTTTAATTTATGTAAAATATTTGAATCTTTTTCTAAATAAACCGTGTGAGGACACTAAAAGGAAAACAAAACAAAAAAAAACACATAGCACTGCCTCTCAGTAGTCTAGAATATTGTCAAAAAACTTATTTCAATAGTTATGCTCTAAAAGTTAAGCTTTTGTATTGATTTGTCAGCCTGTGATATAGCCCGTTATTTATTTCAATTTAGAAACCAAAATCCATTTTTTAGTAAATTGCAATATTATAACATGAAAAATTGAAAAAGAAGTCATGTTAATACAGAAACATGCACTCAGTATATACTGATCCGTTTCTTGAGTTTTGACCCTTAGTAAATTACCCTCCTGGTAAAGGACGTTAGTGACTGTCAAGTCAGCAATATTCCTATAAGCCATGATCAAGTTCATTTTTGAAATTTGCCTTAGTGAGCCTTCCAATTTTCTCATAAATTCAATTAAAGGATTTGAACAGCTGTAAGTTATTGTCAAAATTAACACCTCTATATAAATCTATCTGCACAAGTTTCACTTTTAAACCCTAAAAACTCTATACCCTAATACGAATCAAGTCCTGTTCGATTGCTTTAAACTTTCCAGAGGAAAAGAAAAAATATTCAAATATTCAGGCCTCTTTATAATCAAGATTTCTAATTTGAAGAATTGACACAAAGTAAAACAATTTTACAACTCACTCATTCAGGCACCAGTCAAAGTACACAAATTGCAGTTTTTAAATAAAGAAATATATTATCACATTACTAATAGACAAAAATAATCCACAACTCTCTTTAGAAGAAACTAAATAAATAACTTTAACAGTTTAAAAACATACATAAAAGGGTCACAAATCCATTTTATGACAGAAGACACTTAAATACACCAACAAAAGATTGCTCCTGACATCGCATTGGAAAGGATCTTCCCATCAACTCAAAGTAATAAATATGGCAAGTTTGATCCCCTCATAAGACAAACATTTATAACAAGTTATTAAATACAGTCTAGAATCAGGCTTGCACATGGTGTCCAGTACAGAGTCCCAGTATTGCTGCGGTCCCACATAAAAGTGTTGAGAGGGTTTCTGACCCTTTAACCTCCTCATTTACTCCAATTTTTGTTCATAAAACATCATTTTAATGACAATTTCACACGTAGTTTTCTGTCATCACAGGTCAATGTAAGCACCTACAGTCTCTTCTGGATTTAAATAAGAAGTGCCTCTCTTTACAGCTCATCTTTGTAGAAAGCTGAAACTACGACAGTCGATGACATTCTGATATCTGCCGCAAAAATATGAAAGCACATCTGGCAAAGATAGGTGTGAGAGAGACTGGACAAAAAGGAAGGTCTGCTTTGGCACTTTTTCTTATGTTTCTGGTTCAGCCAGTTGCTCCTGTCAGTAGTGTTTAAACCTATCCCTGAGTGTGTCGCACGTTTCTCCAGCTGTTGCCCACATCAGTGCTGTGCTGCCCTGGAAAGTCTCTTCAGAACCACTTCATGCTGCAGTCTGCTGCTTTAAATACATCTAATGTAGATAGTAAAGTTTACCCTTTGAACAATACAGAAAGCCCAGAGCACCAAATCAGCACCAGAGCATCATAAAGAGAGGCTGGTGATCTCGATGTACAGTCTCTAAACTAGAGAGGCAGGTGTCATTTCTCTGTGACTGCAGCAGCCATTGGGGTTAGTATGGTCCCTCGCGCTGTGGCTGCCAGCTCCTCAATCTCTGCGTTCAGCCTCCTTATAACCCACTCCATGGCTTCACGGCCCTGAGCAAGAATAAACATATATAAAAATTAGTTGACAAAACCAAGAAATTATTTGTTTTAAAAATCACAGAATGATTAAAGGGATAAATGTTACAGAATGTCTAAAGCATGAGGCAATAGCGATCGTGCTCATAGCAGAACTTTGTAAGAAGAGAGCAACTAGCAAAGAAATACGAAGAATGTTATTGTGGATGTTCCAGCATTCAGTCTTTAGATAACAAGACACATTGCCTAACCTTGCAAATTTCTTTCTACTCACGTCACTAATTTTGTTAAGAATTTAGTAAAACATTTCACAAGGGCTGCATGTGTTGTCCAGAGAAGAAAACCTACAGGGACAGATTATAGTCCAAGAACTTGAAAACCTAAACTCAATCAATTTTAATTATTGTATCTAAAAAAAACACACCACTTTGTGTTGAATCAAAATGTAAGACAATTAAACTTAGTCATTTCCTGCATAGTTGATGTTTGCATTTTAAGAACAATTTAAGAGTGCTGATCAATCCCCTAATGTTTGCAGTTAGTATGAACACCGAATGTGCAGACAAACTAAAAAGGTGTTTCTGATGCAAGATAAAATACAAAGAAAGAGAAAATGCATCGTTTTGTGGTTTCACTGCGCCAAAAAAGTGTTAAACGTGGCTGCAGTAACTGTTCTTTTTGTGGTCATTTCAAAACAGGGTGTAACAGCGCTTTAAGTAATTTTTTTGCTCTCTGTTTGGAATTTTAAATGAAACTCAGGTAGGTAGTTTTAGAAAGCAAAAAAATCTTAATCCATTTCTATATGTTAACATTAGGTATAAAATGCTTTACATGTACTTGTAAACAAAACAAACAAAATTCCCCCTTCAAAATCTGGTTTCAAAATTGAGAAGAAACCTGATTTCAAATTAAGAAGTCACAGATCCATATTTTGCATCAGGCCTAAAATAAGAGCTTTACCTTTCCAGCATTGGTTGAAATGGTGTTGGCCATGACCCCTTCCAGGTAACTGCTGAGACTGATGCCTTTCACTGAGATGATTGCTTCTTGAGTCAATATTGTCCTAAAAAGAATGATGATTTGAAAGAAATCAGAGAGAAAATTTAGTACATCACAATTCACAATGAAAAAAAAAACTGAGAGTAACATGAAACATACTTCTCTGGATCTTCAGGATGTGGTTTGTAGGTTAACTTTTCATCCACAGACACCATGTTTGTGAAGGTGATCTGAAGAAGAAGCATCAAGAATTCATTTTAGCTAACACTAAAGTATGTGCAGCTTACGCATACACACCTAAAGTTCCACCTATAGTTGGAACAATGAGACAAGTCTCCCTAAAGCTCTTAATTCTTCTTGAAACTTCAACTTGTATAACAAGTACAACTTCATTCTGAGAAACATGTCATTGAACAGTCTGAGCTCATCCGGATGAAAGTAACACAAACTCTACCTAAGCTGGGTGTGTCTGTTTAAGACTGACACAACCCAAACACAATATGCTTTGTCACTGTTTGTCATCAAATAGGAAAGAACAACAACAACAAAAAAGGTTTAATGCTTTCACTCTAGCCGATATTAGCTCCTGGAATGACATTCAATATCTTTGGCAGACCTTGAAACCCAAATTCTACAGGAAATCTAACCAAGCATTCAAAAGAAAAGGATGTTCTTATTACTCACGTTTGAGGATTGAAGTTCAAACGTTTTCTCTCTGGGATCCACAATCGAGCTCTCCTGAACGTATGTGCACGTTCGTACATTTCCGATGAGCTAAAGGAAAAAGAGGAAGACATTTTACAAACAGGCAAAAATTTACAAACATCATACACTTATTGATTTGTTTTTCTTGACTAAAACATAAAATCTCCTGTAAACATTATTTAACACCTATTATGTCACTGTATTTTGAATAAAATATAATGATATAATTCAAAAAGCACTTTTTTATATTTGATTTGTAATACCTCATAGCTGAATTAATACAAATGTGTTATTCAAATGTGTACTGTTGCTCAGAAATAGAAATTTTGACACCACATTGATTTAATAACCTTTCACTTTAATCCAAATATTAGAAATTTGATTTTTTTTTAATTCTCTAAACCATAGAGAAAACCCTCACACAATACCATCATAGACTTTGCTAAAGATAAATAAAAACTGATTTTTTACACGCTAAATGATAGTGGGACTATAAGCCACAGCTCCCAAAGAGCCTTCAAAAGGTGCCAAAACTCAAGATTTGAAACATGAAGTTTATGCACACAGGAAGCACAGAAGAGTTTTACTAATTCAATGATGTGTAAATAAGCTGTAAAACCAGGCAGCAAAACCTTTGGTCTTAAAAAGAATAAAACAGAATCATGATATTACTGGAGAAAACAGACATATCCTCATATTTCTAACCAAGAGTTGGCAGAAAATGCTGACATAAAACAATCTCAGACAGCTGGAATGGCACAGTATCAGTTTTCTGCAACCTCATCGTTCTAGAGTTCGAATTACAGAGTTCAATGAATCACGGTTCCCATAGGAAGAGTTCAAATTACACGTGCAGTACCAGAGGGCTTCGTCACTGCTCTGCTTTCAAGTCACCTCTGGTTCTGACCAAGCTGACACACAGATGGAAAGTTACATCACACAGTGTCAGGGATCACATCTGAGCAATGATAGATATGAGACCATGGTGTCCCGTACAGCACGAGCTGTGGCACACCGCCATGAACTCGTTGTGGCTCCAACAAGAACCCATGTCTGTTACTATTACTGGACAGAAAAGCCTTGCATGTTAAGGTCAGATACGCAGCATGGAAAGTTGGAAAGTTAACCACATGATGGACGTGTTTGAATTTTTGTAATCCGTTTTATCACACGACTTTTAATACAAATATCACATTGTTTTCCATCACTGTCTGGAAAGATTATGTGTTCGGGTTTTGACACTCACAGATTTTACGATGGACGGTAGGCCCCACTCTGTGCTGAGCAGCCTTTTACTGTGGAGGCGGCCCTGTTGGTCAATGTTTCGGTCTAGTACATCCACTCCAAACACACTGGGATTCATGGGATTTGGATACTTCTGCATAGCAGCCTTGGTCACCATCTCCCAAGGATGACTGTGGGGGCAAAAGCAACAAAAATACAGAAACTGATAAATAAAAGTCACACACAGAAAACTATTTTACACAGCTTTACAGAGTTGAGTGAATCATTTTATTCACAATTATGCATTTACCTAAATGCCACAATTAACAGTTAAACAAATTCCTATTCTTACAAACGGCAATTGTTTCCTCCTATTAACTACATTTACTCTCAAGGTTAAATAGCAAAACACTAAAGAAGCTAGTACTTCTTCATTGTTTGTGGTTAACACTGTAGCTTCAAAAGTGCAGAGGGTTAATTTTAAATTGATTTATATTTCATTTAATTTACTTTACAGTTACAGTTTTCTATATTATCGGCATTTAACTAAAGCCTTCTTTAAAAAATATTTGAACTTACAGATATGGATGTAGGCACACTTGACCTCATTAGAGTTTATGCTTTACTCGGTCAATACATAATTGTAACATGACTAAAGTATAAAGAATAAATATGAAGTAAGTAGCTCCAGCTTTGATAACTGAATAAAAAATAATTTGTTAAGTAATACGTACAAATGCTTAAAATGTTATACTTTTATAAAATGCTTAAAATGATATTACTTTTTAAAGAGCGACGGGGAGGACTGCTAGCTAGCAGCAGTAGAACGCAGACGTTTCCATAGAGACACGTAAACACGCCGCCTTTATTCAGTGACGTGTGCAATTACGGAAGCACGTACGGAAGAATGTAGGGGAAAGGTTAAAGGGGCTGCTGGGATCTGACCGGCGAGTTACGCAAGCCGAAAAACTGCAGAAACCAGTCAATGACTGCGTCTTATGGTCAGTTTTATTCAGTTTCTTGGCCGCTTTAAGAATTTTTTAAAGTATTTTAGTGTTATTAAAACCAAACCATTTACGGTACACTATATCAGTGTACTTGATACCCTCGAACATGTTATAACAAAAGAAACCAGAGTTTATATATATAAAACCATGGTTTTTAAAAACAATCTTCAGTGGTTTAACTTTGCATATGATATATTACACAATAAAAAGAAAATCAACGTTAATAAAAGTTCTGGTCAGGAGAGTCGGTATAAATCTGCAACCAGAAAACAGGACACACATTGACTGAATGGATGAAATTTGCGCTTACTTGAATATGTGCTCCGAGGTCCAGATCTTCATGATTTAATAGTAAGCAGCAAAGGCTATGAAGCAACTGTCGAACCGGTTGGAAGACGGTCACACTGTCAGACGTAAGGCAGCAGCACATGAAGTGAATGAAGAATCCTTCCGCCCCATACCAGCGCAGCCGCAGTCACGTGAGTCCATTACGCATTTCCGCCTCTTGGGTCATAATGCAAAAAGGACATATGCCATGTTTTACACTTAAACCTAAATAAACACTCACTGCCAGATATGGCATAATATTAAGTCTACCAGGGGTATCTGATGAATTTATTATATTTTCTATTACAAAAAGTATTTTTGATTGTTTAGATATTTTAGTGTCGAATGCAGGAAAAACAGAAAATGTTTTAAAATATTTTTTCTGGCATATTTTATAACTGTCCAGTCTTATCTTACCTCAAGTTTTTTAAATGTTGGAATAATTGTCTGTTTTGTGATGGATGTGTTTGTCTTTTTTTTTTCCAATTCAATTAAAAAAAATACTTTATTAATCCTAGGGAAATTAAATGCTGCGACGGACTGGCGACCTGTCCAGGCTGTAAACCGCCTCTCGGCTGAAACGTTCACCGGAGATAGGCACCAGCACCCCTCTCGACCCAACTAAGGGACAAGGGTGTACAGAAAATGGATGGATGGAAATTAAATGTTGTTATTTATACCAATTTTCTTTGACCCACAAATATAGGTTTGGACTCCCAGGACATGGTTATCATCTTTGTGCCAGATATGACATTTCTAGTCAATACGTCAGGAGTGTCTGTCACTGTAATATTCAGTACTTTTACTTAAGTTCTATAAATAAATGCATATTTTCCTGTATTATTGTAAACATTTAAATACTCTTTATGTCTGTCTGAACACCTAAACATAATGACTTTCATTGAAAATGTTTTGCTAAATATTCGTTTCATGTTATATATGTTGCTGCTTGACCATCTCTTGACCTTATAACCTGTCCTGAAAAAGAACTTTAATGTCTGTTGGCACCGTGACCCATATTACACATCATCTCTAGTTTGTCACAGTACTGTACAAGAGATTAGTAAATTTTACTGCAGAGTGCAGGGGCATCTGAAAGTCAAGTGTGCTTATCTAGAAGTGAACACGCTCTGTCCAAGTTATGCGTAATCGAAGGGCACCAGACTTGTCCAAGTGGGAGGAAACAGTCTGACAGCCTTGAACAGTATCACGGTTAGCGTGGTATCAGAGTACTTTCCAGTGCCACAGTTTGCCTCAGTTCAACTGCAATTTATTAAACCTGTTGTCAGGGTACAAGGTTTTAAAAAAGCTTTTAATACATGTTCCTTTTATCATACACAAAAACAAAACACTGTTTAAACATCAATAATACTTGTTTAAAGTTATGGATTATACAGAAATGATGAAAATATATTTAAACATGTACAAATAAATTCTATATTTCAAAGAGAAATAAATCAATTATAACATTTGTTTAAAAATACAAAAACATTGTCTGCATTATTTCAAAAGTACTTTTACATACAGGGCTGACATAGTCTAACATAGTCAAAACGCATGCTTCTTTTTTTCCACTTAATAGTTTTTTTATAAATGAATTAAAATATAATACAGCCCATGGAATGAGAAGAAAGAATGCCATATTATTCACTCTTTATAAATTAATACATATTATGGTCATTACTTTGAATCAGTGAGCCACGGGTTTTATTTTACAATAATACCACAAACACAAGGACATTTATACAAGACCAAATAGCTGGATATAATCTTATTGGTTTTCTGCTTTGACCTCTACTGCACTCATGGAGTAGTTGTTTACTATAAACTGTAACATGATGTGCACCTCTAGACATCATGACAACTCAGACTAAAAAAAGGGTGAATGGTATACTTGTTATATAACGTTTCACTATGGGTTATTGCTTTGCTGAATGATTTCACCTGTGAGAAACAGAAATTCAAATTCCAACATGCTGATTTAAGGCTTATTCATTGTGCTTACAAGATCACTGAAATTTTTATTGCTCTTCCAATCTCCCAACTCAAAGTTTCCAACAGTTTATACAATAATAAAAGTAAGTGCTAAGCATTGATTAGCTCCCACAGTGTCTATGCAATTATACAACTGGAGTTCCACATAAGGGGCAGTTATGAAAGGACTATTTCTGGGTGTGGCACCATTTGCCTCTTTCCAAAGAATTGTTTATGTTACAAATACAATTTGTGTATGGCTAAAAAGCTTTTTAAAAGAGAGGCATAATGAACATGTACTTGAGGAGTCAAGACAGCATGGATATAAATTAGTCTTAGATTAGTTTAGTGGGGTACAATAAAATCCCAGCAGTAATTAAAGTAATTAGTGTGTAAAACGACTTGTTAAATTTTAAAACAAATAAGCAAAAACAAACAAACAAAAACAAAACTATGTGCTACTTGCTGGCTAGCAAGAAGCAGAAGTAAATGTAAACATAGCTTTAAATTGCATGCTTACAACCGTGGCTAACTGTCATGTTATTAAAAGGTTTGTCAATTAGTCCTCTATTAGTCAACCTTGTGATTATGTTTTTTAATACTACGACCTTCTGGAGGAGCCTTGGCTGAGATTCCCTGACAGAAGCCTCCTTTAAAACACCTTCTATATACATCTCAAGCATTTGCAGGCCATCTAAAAGGCAAATCTGCCTAGTTAGTCATGGGTCTGCTGTTGGCATTACATGTTTAAGATATTTATTTTGAATAACTGCTGAAATATTTTTTCAAAAGATCAAAAGCCCAAAATATAGTCATCAAAGCCTTGAGTCCAGTAAAAGATAAAAATAAAAATAAAATGAATAAAAAAATACAAATAAAACAGGTTAACATAAAAAAATTGTTTCCAAAGAAATTCACTATACATACATCATCTCAATCCTTGTCCAAAGAGTCCTTCTGTGTGAAGCTGTATACCCCATCCACACTACTCATCTACAGTTTCTTTGTTGGCTTCTACCACTGTTTCCAGTTTGGTTTCCGTTCGAGACTGGACTTTTGTGATCCATGCAGATGAGGGTCCTTCCTCTTCTTCTTCTTGTGCTTCCCAATCTAGATCAGCAGTTGCATCTTGGTACTGCTGGTACTCTGCCACCAGGTCGTTGAGGTTACTCTCAGCCTCTGTGAACTCCATTTCATCCATACCCTCTCCTGTGTACCAGTGGAGGAATGCCTTCCGTCTGAACATGAGGGAGAACTGCTCGCCCACCCGACGGAATATCTCCTGAATTGCTGTGTTATTTCCGATGAATGTGGAAGCCATTTTTAGACCTCGAGGAGGGATGTCACACACAGCCACCTTTACATTATGGGGGATCCAATCGACAAAGTAGGCACTGTTTTTCAGTTGCATTGCGAGCATCTGCTCATCCACCTCTTTGGTGGACATCCTACCTCGAAAGACACCAGCTACTGTGAGGTAGCGCCCTCGCCGTGGGTCACATGCCGCCATCATGTTGCGGGCATCGAACATCTGCTGGGTAAGTTCAGGTACAGTGAGAGCTCTGTACTGCTGGCTACCCCGAGGTGTCAGTGGGGCGAAGCCTGGCATGAAGAAGTGGAGACGGGGGAAGGGCACCATGTTGACAGCCAGCTTCCTCAGGTCAGCATTGAGCTGTCCTGGAAATCTGAGAGAGGTTGTTACCCCACTCATAGTCAAGGAGACCAAGTGGTTGAGATCTCCATAAGTTGGTGTGGTCAGTTTTAGGGTACGGAAACAGATATCATAAAGGGCCTCGTTGTCAATGCAGAAAGTCTCGTCTGTGTTTTCTAAGAGCTGATGCACGGAGAGTGTAGCATTATAAGGCTCCACCACTGTGTCTGAGACTTTAGGAGAAGGCATGATGCTAAAGGTATTCATGATACGGTCTGGGTAGTCCTCTCTGATCTTATTGATCAGAAGGGTACCCATGCCGGAGCCTGTGCCTCCCCCCAGCGAGTGAACCAGCTGAAAGCCTTGGAGGCAATCACAGCTTTCACTCTCGTGCCTGACCCGGTCCATGACGTGCTCCACCAACTCCGCTCCCTCTGTGTAGTGGCCCTTTGCCCAGTTGTTTCCAGCTCCTGAGTTTCCTGCACCACCAGATTTATAGAAGTTAAGTTATTTATCCACAATATATAGATTATAAATCTATAAATTATCTCTACAGAAATTACTCCAGTTAAACTGACAGGGTTAAATTATGTCTCTATACCTCTGAGCCTTCTTACCACCACCCTTAGGCAAAACAATTTTAATGTCTTGCCCAAAGACACAATGACAGAGGCAGACAGAGTGGAGATCAAACTAGCAACCTACTAATTGCAGGACAAACTCCTGCCACCATCGCCACCATCATGAAGAATTTAATAACATGAATATTGTGTTTTTCTTCTCAGTCGGCCTCACCGTGGATGAAATTGTCTGGTCTAAAAAGAGCACCAATGCGACTTCCTCTGACACTGTCCATAGTGCCGGGCTCCAGGTCCACAAGCAATGCCCTGGGGACATATTTACCACCTACAAACAGAATCAATAAGTTTTGAAAACATACCTGGGAATGGACATTTTCAACCAATACCTTTCAGTGATTTAATGCCCAGTCCTATGCTAAAAAACAAAATAAGTCACAGACAGCTGAGCTTAATACACAATATTCGTGGTTAAGTATTTGAACAAGTCTGAGCGAGCAAATGAACTCCTCTGATACCATGTGCCTCATTAAAGTAGACGTTGAGCCTCTCCAGTTGTATGTTGCTGTCTCCTTCGTAGAGGCCTGTTGCATTTATCCCATGTTCTTCACTGATAACTTCCCAGAACTAAAACAGAAGAAAATTATCAATACAACACCCGTAGTAAGTTGTTCATCATCAAATAAATCAACTAGTTAGTATCCATCTACAAAAAGTCCTGAATTGTTCCCCATTTCTTCCTATGTTCCTTCCAAATACCAAGTTTCTCCTTAAGTCTCTTAAAAGTTCTTAGTATTTTGGCTGCCAATCATTTCAGTTAAAAAAACTCATAAGATGCAAAGTACTGGAAAATCAAGATTCTTTAAAAGTTTTGCACAGTATGTTAGGCAGAAATTAATTCATTATTGAGCTGAAACAAGCAGTTATCTATTTGCCTCATGCTTTTATATAAGCTAGATACAGAACATTGAGTGTACATGATGTAAAACACATTTTTAGACCGGAGGTACCTGACTGTTTGAAGACTACTACTACGGCCTAAAATGTCAAAAAACAGCATGTGTTACCAATTTTTATCATTTTGTTTGTCCCCGCTCTTATTTTGTGTTAGCCTTGATAAAAATGTCCCACCCATGTCAGTTCTACTTTGGTCCTTATCTTTCAACTAAGAGCTTGACAAGGAACACCCTGTGTCACTCACAGTGAGTGACATAGCGCACAACTCAAAATATTCACCACAAGAATAAAAAATACACGCAGTTTTGGACTACTTTTAACATGGTTTCACAAAATGTATTAACAATAATTATTATTCTTATAACTCTACCAGTTAATCATGTTCGCAAAACTAACCAAGAGTTTTTGATGCAGGTCATTTGATACATATCACATTTTATGCAGATGATAAGATAATAATTATTTCTTTGTATTACCTTGGAGCCGATCTGGTTGCCACATTGTCCAATTTGCAGATGTACGATTTCACGCATGGTGATCGAGAGACAGTCCACAGAACAGCTGAGGGTCCGAGATAGTCCTCAGTGCTCTCATCTGTCTTATATATGGGGACAGAAGTGATGTCATCAGTGACATAAGGAAGTCCTCTGTTTAAAAAAATGTGAAAAACCCAAAATTCATAATGAAAATTAATATTCTACTGTGCAAAAGACTATATATAATATAGATATATATATCTATGTGGGAGATATGTATATAGATAGATAGATCTATCTATATATATAGATATATATATATCTATATATATAGATATATATATCTATATATATAGATATATATATCTATATATATAGATATATATAT
>CAEGAE010037276.1:0-16939 GCA_903067095.1 Girardinus metallicus
TTCCGGGTGAGAGGCGGGGTCACCCTGGACAGGTCACCAGTCTGTCGCAGGGCAACACAGAGACACACAGGACAAACCACCACCCACTCACGCACTCACACCTAGGGACAATTTGGAGAGGCCAATTAACCTGACAGTCATGTTTTTGGACTGTGGGAGGAAGCCGGAGAACCCGGAGAGAACCCACCATGCACAGGGAGAACATGCAAACTCCACGCAGAAAGACCCCGGGCTGGGAATCGAACCCAGAACCTTCTTGCTTCGAGGCAGCCACTGAAAAAAAATAAATATGTAAATATCCCTGGTTTTATGTATTATAACTTAGTTAATACGATTAGTCGATTATTGAAATGATCGTCAACCAATTTAGACATCTATTAATGTTAACTGGAGTATAATGACTAAAACAAATAACTGCAAAAATATTCAGAGCAATAATTAAGTCAAACTTGTACTCAACTTTCATGCATGCAGTTTGTATTTTAAGCTGCAGTATGTAACTTTTATAAAAATATATATTTTTTGATATGTTCAAGCTGTCGCTACAACTGTGAAAAAATCGAGCTCCTCTGCCTTCTCCCAATGCTAACTAGAAACGACCAATCAGAGTCAGGAGGCGGGTCTTAACGTTAATCCTTCATTCTAATTAATTGTTTCAGCCCTAACAAGTGCAAGCAGCAGACATGAGCAAAAACCGTCAGAAATGTTATTTGAAATGAATAAAATTGTGCAAATACTAGCATGAACTAGGACTAGTTGCTTGATTTGCTCAAAATATTTTAGAAAATAAAAAGCAGAACAAATGTGCTGAGAACAGAGTATTATTGTGAAGTTTTTGTCCAGAAGCATAAAGGCAGGCTTATTTGGTCAGCACAATTTACATACAAAACAAGAAATGTCATTAAAGAACAGAGAAAACTGAAAATAATCTCAAATTTAAAACTGATAAGCAGTATGTATTATGAATTAAATGACAAAGCATCTTTAAAGGAAAACTCCAGAGAGCAGAATTGTTTTTACAACAGTGTCTCCACGTCTCGGGTTTTTATGCAGTTTGTTCCACTGAGTATCAGAGAAACTTTATCTTGTTTAGTTCTGGTTCTGGGATCTGTGACTTAGCAGGTTTTTATTTATTCATCTTCTCACAAAGACTTTTAAAGACACTATTACAATGGAATAACTTACAGAAAATAAAATCACAAAACAGTTTATCTGTCTTGATTTGACAGTAAGCCCATCATTCTGGCAATAGGCTGATTTAGCAATAGATTAATGTTCAGGTAACATGATTATCATCAGCATTAGTATGGATATATATATGTTTTTATACTGTATAATCTGAGCTAGGATGCTAGCTTTAGCTCAGGCATCAACTTTTAGTTACTACCTGCCCTTAGAATGAAGCTTTGAGGAACTTCACATGTGATCTTTTTTCACTCAAACATTGTTTTTAATGAATAATAATTCTTCATGGAATTGCATGAGTTTTTTTTTTCTTTTACCAAACATGGATGACTGTATCATATATGTTTTCAGCAAGTTTGGGTTTAAAGAGCATATTTATGTGCTTTTGTCCTCTTTTTGTGAAGGTGGGAGTATTTCCGGAGCCGTTTTTAATCCCGCCCTGGCTTTCTCTGTTCAGTTCCCCTGCAGTGGCCACACATATCTGGAGTACTGCTTTATCTACTGGCTGGGTCCAACATTGGGTAATGGTTATGTTTTATTTGATTCATCTTTGATAGTGTTATAATTTGCATTTTAGTTTCACAGGCTGCATTAAAACGCAAGCTGCTGTGTGCCTGCAGGCATGGCGAGCTGCATCCTCCTGTTCGAGAAGATCGTCCCTTTCCTTTCTGGAAAGAGCACCTTTGGGATGGACGGCTCCACTACACAGAAAGAGAAGACACAGTAGATTTTTGTTTTATTTCAGTGAGAGAACAATTCTGAATAATTAAGACTTTTCTCTGTGACTGATGGGGACGTGCAACAGGACCAGATTGGGCTTGATGAAGCATCAAGCATCACTGATGAGGAAAAACCCTTTTGGAAAATTTATGCTCTAGAAGTAGATGGAAGCATTTAGCTACCTTCGTGACTTTTCAGGCCATCGGGAAGAATAACAAATCGGAACATGAACAGACAGAAACTTTTGCTCTCACCACTTTATTTAGGTCATTTGTGAGAAGCAAAAATGAACCAACAGATGAAGAGTTAGATTTAAAAGATGCTATGTTTTAGCCATAACTAAAACCTCAATGGTGACCAAAAATACCATAACTGTTCATCGTAGACCAATATGGCTGATGCACTGAAGTTAATAATATGCCTATCATTAAAAATCCAAAAGAAAAAAACTGTATTTCATATAAAATTTAAACATTTGTTTTGATTACATATGTCTGGGATTATTTTTCCCCTACAATTAGCATTGGTGGAGCAATTACAAGACAAGCTAAACTTAGGAAGGTCTTTTAAATAAAACTCAATTCTCTTGTGTTTACAGCCCTTAACCATTGAAAATGTGACTTTAAAGTTTTTATAAGACTCAGTTGTTTCAAACATACTCATAGCTATTAATCCTGCTAAGGTTAGCTAACTATTACTGGGGTTTATAGCAGTGCTAAAGGTGTCTACATTAGATTTATGGGAAATTCATCTAGGCTGCCTGTGCTGATGGACAATTTCCAAATAATCCAGATAAATACATGTAAGTTAGCGAGTAAAAATATGGCATAATTCAAACCTTAATTAGCACCTTCAAAGTTGACTAACAATTAGCTAACGAAACAAACTATTTATTACACTTTGATCATTTTTTCTCTTTGAATACGAAACTGTTCTCAAACTTTCTTTGGCATTTCTCTTTTAGCCTTATTTAGTCTTTTCACAACACTGTTGGGTCCTCAACAATAAAAACTGGCATCTAATCTGTCTGTTTGTATGCCAACTCCCAGTCCCAACAATAAAACTCCAGGTTATTGCAGAAATGTTTTTATTGTGTTATATAATTATGAGTGAACCTCTTATGATATGGTTTTTAATTTAATTTTGTTGGAATATTGTTTAGTTATTTTGCTTATTTTAATTTAATAATTACATATTTCCTAAAACCAGCCATCTAAATGCATGGTGGTTTTGAAAATGCACTGCAAAATGTTAATGCCTCACTCTAACAGACAACAGTAACGTGTAATTGCATGTTTTATATGCGTCAGATGGCTCCATAAATATCCTGTTAATAGCATTTATGCTTTCTATGCAATACAGTGAAGTTGTATACCTGCACCAAGTGCTGATAAACATTTCTAAGAATGTCTGAACACACCAGCTAAATACAGCCAGGTCAATATTTGGTGAGAGTTTCTCTTAAAGGATCAATAAAGCCCTTCTAAAAAAACACTGTAAAATGATAGCACACCCTCTGACAATGAGTTTTCTGTTTATTCCAATCACAGTGTGCAAATATTTACTAAAAATTGTGTCAAAATGTAGGTTAGTTAAAATGATGTATAATAAAAGCCACTGAAACAGATGGCTGTACTCTGCCTACCCACCTGCCTGCCTTTTTTTCTAAAAATAGCTGATATTGTGATATATTTTTATATATCTGACAACACTTTAATGTTGTATAATTATCTTTGTTTTAAATTAATTAAACACAAAAGTTTTGTTTTTATTTTTTTTATCGATTAATAGATAAGGAATATAGCATTTTATGATAGCTTTGATTCCACCAAAGTGTATCTATTATTTTTTTTTTTACTTTTTGTTGAGATTTCAGACAATCATGGCAAGTTCATTTATTATAGATGAAAGTAATGTTTTGGTCTTTAGATCTTTCTAGTAAAGTATTGCTGCATACATCACTCTGAGTAATAATATGATGTGCTGCTACAAGTGAAAGCTGCCTGAATGAAGTATTGACACGGTGCTGAGGATTGTAGTAAACATACAACTTAATTGTATTGTTGTTCATCTTTATCAAATTTAAGCTACTGCTAATAGCTCATGTTGCTATAAAATAATGTATTTTTCTGATTTGCTGTTTGTCAGGAAAATTATATTTCTAGGAAACATGGTTTTGTACTTATGTAATAAAAAGACAGTCATATGTGATAATATGTGAAGTGTTTTGATTGGAATAAAAGGTAAACAAATAGTTTTTGTCACTGATGTTTTGGGATTTTTGAGTTTGTTTGTTTTTTTCCTAATATCCCTGTCATCTGCAACAATGACCCAACAATAACATGACTTCATCTCTTGCAACACTTACCGAAACTACAAGTGAATCTGATGGCATGACCTACTTTTTGGCTAATTTAGCTAATAATTACCTGACCACATTAGGGTACTCAGAGCATTAAAAATTAATTCCCAGACAGTTCATAGGTCCTTAAATGGTGATGTTATACCAAAAGTCAGGTTTGCCATTCTGACTCACACCCTTCATCCAAATATACATGCACTATTCAAACCAAGAACCCCTCAAAGGAGACACACCTCGCTGAAAAAAGTGACAGCACTTGATATTACACAAGTCTAAATATGAAGAAATTAAGAGATTGCAATAGAGAGTACAAACTGACACAAGGTTGGTATGAAATCACCACTGACATTTGACTCAATTTCATATTGAAAAAGTCAGTTACAAAATAACCAAAACCACAAGATCGTAGGCAAAGTGATCAATGACTGTGGTTGTTCAGCATAGTGAAGGTGCTACCATGCTGTGGGGTTGAACTGCTTATTATACCAGTAGATATGCCTGAAAGTAAGATTCTGTTTATATTACTCAAAGGGCCAGTAGCGCAAGGAATGAATAAAAGATTTCAGTCTGGATTTAGAACTGCTGAAAACATTCAAAATTAAATTACATAATAAAAATACGTGTTTATTTTTCATTTGCAAAGTGGAAAATGGTTTTGGGAGGAAGCTAATGTTAATCTCTATTTTTAGCTATGTGTTAATGTTATTTATTGTCAAATTGTTAAAAAGTATGCTTTACATACTTTTTTATCCTAATGAGGTAAATTATATAAACCTGTGTTGTGTGAAATAACATGTTTTGTAAAAATGTAAACATGTGATACTTTTTGATCTGCTTTCAGTTTTACTGTAGGTTGATAAAATTTTTCTTGAATAACTCTGTAATTACTGTTCATATGAATTTATTGGTAAGAAAATAAAGTGTAAATATTTTTACCCAAAACCCTATCACAATAAATGATCTAAATAAAACGTAATCCCCTCACTGAAGTCTGGATTATCCAAAAAAAGCTCCATTAAATCCTGCCAGTCACATGGTGCCTGTTACATAACATGAACATGTGGCCTTTATTTAACTTTTACACTCAGATTAAACTAAATGTCAAACTAAAAGCAGCACTGATTACTTTGCACTGGTCATTTTCATAAACAAGACAAATAGCATGACATTTGGTGCACACTGTTACTAGCAGATCTGCATGGAAAGTATGTTGATCTCCTAGGAACTTGCAGCATCAACACCTTCCTGGGGCTGATGTGTGCAGACGACCTCTACTGGCAGAAATGAGAACTCCATGTACTTGAAGCTTTCTGTTTTAACAAACTCATCAAAGCCTTAATACTCTCAGGTCTTCAGTTATGATTGAAGTCAACATAATCTGGTAGAGCGTCCGTTTTCAGAGGCAAACATTTCTATCAAAATACTTTTTCACAGTGTTAGAAAAGCTTATATACACTGTTTCAATCCACTTTCCTTTCCACTGTCTCCTGCCTTCAGTGATCTAAAGTCCCTGCAGTGTGACTCTAATAAGCTCTAATCTATCTTTACACACTTTTATAACCACTAGCAGCTTCCTAAGATGCTGACTGAGAGTTTTAGATTGAACCCATACATACCTTTGCAATTATTTTGGGGTTAATTTTTCAGAGTTACACTTAATAATCTAAAATTATTTAACAAATTGTAGTTCTGCAATGTCTGATATTAACAATATAGATAGGTTTCATTGTAAATTCAGCCTAGTGCTATGCTAGTTTGTACAAAAAATTGTATATGTTTGTATTTACAATGCTGATATCACAATAACTGTAATGTGCTTTTGTGAAAACACACATGCTTTAGTAAACCAAGCCCTCAGATCTGGAGATAGAAGTCTGATCTTTGAAAAAAAATTAAAAGGTGTTAAATCTCTGGAAAATTCAGTCAGTTGTGAGGATTTTATTTGCACTAACTCTTCATAATTTCAAATAGCCGTTAACACTGATGACTCCTGCCAGTTTTAATGGACAAACAAGCTCAATCTGGTAGCTAATCTAGATAATTAAACTTGGTTTCTGTAGCACTTTGCTAAATCAGCCGCTCCTGACAGGGCTTTTTGACGTTTAGACCTTTGATACATCATATTCAGTGGTGGACTGGACATCGGGAACTCCGGGTCATTTCCCGGCGGCCTGGCTGCTGCTCCATTCAGGATCGCTGACAGATGGGACCCAACTTTGGTTTCAGGTCACACTTATTAAAAAATGAGCCATGTTGTTTGTGCAGCTCACGGTAAACACCAGGCTAAAAGTCAAGTCAAGTTTATTTGGAAAGCACATTTAAGTAACAATGAAGTTCAAAGTGCTTTGCATCGCAAAAGCATCATACAGTCACCAATTATAAAACAGGCAAAAAACATTATATGTTGTCAAATTGCCATAATCAAAATCATCAAGCAAATAAATATCAAATACGTTGATCAATGTTCCACTTACTGCTAATCAAAGGCAGCTCTAAACAGTGGTTTTAGCCTTGTTTTAAAGGCACTCAGTGTTTCAGCTGTTTTGCAGTTTTCTGGAAGTTTGTTCAAGATTTGTGGTGCATAGAAGCCTCTCCAAGTTTGGTTCTGGTTCTGATGACGCAGAGCAGACCAGAACCAGAACCAGTCTGCTCTGGTTCTGGTCTGAACCAAAGCAGACTTTTGACATGAAGGTTCAACAACCTTAAGAAGTCTAGAAGGTTGATTCAACAACAGCAGATCTTTAATGTATTGTGGAGCTGAGCCATTTAGTGATTTATAAACTAACAACATCATTTTAAAGTTTATTCTTGGAGCTTCAGGATTTAGAACTGGGTGATGTACTCTATCTTCCTGGTTTTAGTCAGAACGTGATCAGCAGCATTTTGGATCAGCTGCAGCTGTCTGACTTTTTTTAGGATGACCAATGAAGACACTGTTGCAGTAATCAATGTGACTAGAGATAAATGCCTGGATGAGTTTCTCTAGATCTTTCTGGGACATTAGTTTTTTAATCTTGGAAATGTTCAGAGTGATAAAAGACCAACTTTGTAATTGGCTTTATGTTTCTCTGAAGGGTCAGATCAGAGTCCATCACTACACCTGCAAAAACTCAACAGACTGCTGTTGCAATAGGGAACAGACAGACACCTCTCACCCTCTCCTTTCATTTTCTGAGTCTGTCTGTCACAGCAGTGCGGAAACACAGATTGTGCACAGGTCCTATATGAATGCCTGCAGAGATTACGTCACATTTTAAAGTTCTGAGTTTTGCTGACTTTGATGTTTTGAACAGAAAATTCTTGTAAAGTCGTTTAGACATTACTTTAAACTCTTTGTGGAATCAAAGCCTGACATTCCTCCCTCTACTTCCTGCTCACACACGCCTTGAAGCTGGATGGAACTAACGTCTGCTGAAGGTGGGAGCTGATTGGTTGCAGCCTCTCTGCACTGATGTGATTTTCAGATCAGAGATCAAACCGGTTTCTGTTTCAGTAGTGAAACTCACACAGTCACTGTGACAGAGAGAAGAAATGGAGCAGAATCAGCTGGACAAAGAAACTTTCTCCTGTTCCATCTGTCTGGATCTACTGAAGGATCCAGTGACTATCCCCTGTGGACACAACTACTGTATGAAATGTGTTAAAACCAACTGGGATGAAGAGGATCGGAAACGAATCCACAGCTGCCCTCAATGCAGGGAGACATTCATACCGAGGCCTGTGCTAAAGAAGAACACCATGCTAGCAGATTTAGTGGAGCAGATGAAGAAGACTGGACTCCAAGCTGCTGCTGCTGACCACTGCTATGCTGGACCTGAAGATGTGGCTTGTGATTTCTGCACTGGGAGGAAGCTGAAAGCCATCAACTCCTGTTTAATCTGTCTGGCCTCTTACTGTGAGAAACACCTTCAGCCTCATTATGATTCAGCTACATTTAAGAAACACAAACTGGTGGAGCCGTCCAAGAACCTCCAGGAGAACATCTGCTCTAAGCATGATAAATTGTTGGAGATCTTCTGCCGCACTGATCAGAAGTGTGTCTGCAGTCTCTGTTTAATGGAGGAACATAAAGGCCATGACATAGTCTCAGTTGCAGCAGAAAGTACTGAGAGACAGAGAGAGCTGAAGGAGAAAAGGAGAAACATCCATCAGTGAATCCAGTACAGAGAGAAAGATGTGAAGCTGCTTCAGCAGGAGGTGGAGGCCATCAATTGCTCTGCTGATAAAACAGTGGAGGACAGTGAGAAGATCTTCACTGAGCTGATCCGTCTCCTCCAGAAAAGAAGCTCTGAGGTGAAGCAGCAGATCAGATCCCAGCAGGAAACTGAAGTGAGTCGAGTCAAAGATGTTCAAGAGAAGCTGGAGCAGGAGATCACTGAGCTGAAGAGGAAAGACACTGAGCTGGAGCAGCTCTCACACACTGAGGATCACAGCCAGTTTCTCCTCAACTACCCCTCAGTGTCAGGACTCAGTAAGTCTATCGAATTCTCCAGCTTAGAATATCTTCCTCTGACCTTTGAGGGCATTACAGCTACACTCTCATCCAGCATTCAGAGCTGTCCTCTAGGATACTTTAAGAACGTAACAGCAGCTGTGTCAGAGCTCAGAAAGAAACTACAGGACATCCTGACACTCTCGTGGACAAACATCTCACTGATGGTCACTGAGGTGGATGTTCTACTGTCACCAAAGAGCAGAGCTGGATTCTTAAGATATTCATGCAAACTCACTCTGGATCCAAACACAGCATTCCCCTGTTTGGGACTATCAGAGCGGAACAGGAAGGTGACAAGGATGGATCGTCAGTCTTATACTAGTCATTCAGACAGATTCACTGATTGGTCTCAGGTTCTGAGTAGAGAGAGTCTGACTGGATGTTGTTACTGGGAGGTGGAGTGGGGAGGAAAACTAGTTCGTGTTGCAGTCACATACAAGAATATCAGCAGAGCAGGGGGGAATATGAGTGGATTTGGATATAATGACAAATCTTGGGCATTAACTTGTTCCCATAGCAGTTCCAGTTTTAGTCACAACAACGTCTGGTCCTCCATCTCAGGTCCTGCTTCCTCCAGAGTCGGAGTGTTCCTGGATCACAGAGCAGGTCTTCTGTCCTTCTACAGCGTCTCAGAAACCATGACTCTCCTTCACAGAGTCCAGACCAGGTTCACTCAGCCACTGCTGGCTGGAGTTTATGTTAGTGCAGAATCCTCTGCACAGTTCTGTAAACCCAAATAGAAATGTCTGCTATTCTGTTGGTTTGGCTTTCCTCAATAAAACAACTTGATTACAGGAAAATTTGGAAATTGTTCTCTTCATTACTATAATAAGTTGTGAGTTTTGTTGTCATTTGCTGCTGGAGAAGTTCAGATACACACTCAATGTATAACACAACAGGAGCCACAGTCTGACCGGAGTTAAAGAGGATTACATTTAGCTTAAAGGCCAAGTTTCCAGCCTGGAATATTGTCCCAGACTGCCCAGTGTAAAAACCATAACCAAATGTTAAACTTCACAAATCTTGTATTGTTTGAGGGGGAGGGTTCACTACATGTTTTATGATTCACTAATCTGAAAGAAGTTTTTCTGGGCAAATTTGACTCTTGAATATTTGGGACTCAAGGTAAAAAGCCAGAAATGAGCTCTGACACTAACTCTATGCAAAACTCAAAACTATGTGGAGCATTTTTTCATTGATCTTTTATCTGTTGTGCTCGTTGAGTCAAACTTTGGCTCAACATGTTAAACATACAACACACAAATGAGGATACACTTAACTGTCAGTAAAAGTGTGAATATTTCCATGGTCTGTTTCACAGTTTAGTTTATCATCTACCATTGTCTGTATGTGTTTATGTTTGCATGATGTAAAGGAGTTTGAACTTCTGAATTGCTGAAATGTGCTATACAAAACAATGATTGATTTATTACACTTTTAAACTGAACTTGTTTATTTCTCAAACCAAGTCTAGTAGTAAAGAAAATATTTAAAACATTCTAGTTTGAGCTGCATTCTAAAAACTTACATTTTATATAACATTTATGTGTCTACTGATGAACTCATTCGAGAAAACGCCAAGCAAGACAAACATAAGGCTTAAAACCCAGTTTATTATAAGAAATGTACAAGAGCTGATCCATAAGAAATAGCAGTAAACAAACAAAAGTATATAGCAGACAAAACACAATCCGTCTACTAGGAACTATGCACAGTGGACAGGGTTTCTTTCTTTCCAGCTTCAGTATGAGGTAAAAAGGAAACAGTTAACACTTCAGTCGTTGGCACTGGTCTTTTCACTGACCGCTCTAATTTTGTTTCTATGCAATACGTATCAATACATTTCTCAACTCAGCCCACCAGAACACATTTTATTATACTTTTATATTTGGGTTTGCTAAATTCTGTTCAGCTGAAGGCTGGATATTGTAACATTTGTGTCCACCGTAAGCAGCACAGAGTTTTTTCTCCTTGGAAGTCGTGTTTCCAGTCAATAGAGCAACTTATCCTCTGGAGACGGCGCTCAAGAGTAATTTACAAAAATTTTACAATATTCTCTCAAATCAGGTCATCCCATTCCCCTTCACTTGGTCAGCACATGCCTATGACACAACAACGTCCTCAGCACCAACAAAACAGGTCGGGAGACACACATCTGTAAAACATGCCCAGATTTTTTTGATTTTGCTATAAAAACTGTTGTGCCAATATTACTTCCCTACAAAAAAAAGAAAAACTAATAGAAACCCATGCAATCCCAAAGAATTGCCCAATATATTTCCTTTTCCATGATTACAAAATGCCTCTAAATATATTACAGCAAAAACTACAGATATACACACAGACTGGTTCCAGCAGAGGTCAGTATAGTCATTGGTTTACATTTTTTATGTCCATTCCTCTTCTGAAAAAATGATCAGCTTTACTTCCGAGCTGCTTATTACACAGATTTTTCATAATTTTGAACCTTTGGGGATAAATCCAGGAAACCCGACTCGGGTTCAAGATTATGAAAACAAAAGAAGTGCTGGAAGATCTGGGGAAGAAGAGCGAGGAAATAACATTACGATGGATCTGCATGATTTTAAACATGCAATGAGGGACAATGTACATAAAAATAAGACACTTTACATTTTTACTCAAATAATGGTTTAGATATACAAATAAAAAAAATACATAAAATAAATGAAATATGAAGACACTGCAAGATCTGAGGATTAGGAGGGACAATAGTTTAACTTTCATTTCCTCAAAACAATTCTCAATAACGGAGAGCTCACCACATTTGCTGATGGCAATACCCAGAATGCAAATAATTACACATCGTATACAATATACAAAAATCTATGCTATCACTCAAATACAAAAGTTCAAAACGAAGGGTGGGGTGAAAAAATTACAGGTTGGTCACTCGGATACATTCACACCTTGAACACAAGACGGATGGAAAACGGATGGTGGGAAAGGAGAACACAGATTTCCAGATGCTGGCCGGTATCATCCAGCCGTTTTAAGGATTAGCTTATTCAATATGTAATTTACAGAGAACAATTTATCAGCTAAAAAACAGGACAAAGCCAAGAAATCAAAACTCCACTGTACAAGAAAACATTTATTTTTGGAAGCTAAAAAAATTTCAAGTGGGCGTATTTATTTGAATAAAATTTCTTCCTTTTAGATATTTAGAACACATTTTAATTTACAAATCCCACCCCCGAAATACACCTGGACTACCACTAGGGGTCAGATTCTCTAACAACTAACCACAAATTTAAAGTAAGCCTGCAGTTTGCAGATTAGAACCTTTAATTTCTGTGGAAATATTATTTAAGCCAAACATTGTAGGCTGGAACATTTGAGAAAATTCCAGTATTTACTGGTGAATGTTAAAAATCTCTAAAAGACTTTGCAATCATGTATGTTTCAGTGGAAAAGCTGGTGCAGATAAATCGGCCGATACTTGCATGTGAAACCAATCATTTACTAGACGTGTGCCAAACAAAAACATTGATTTACATAAGAATCCCAACTGATCACTAATCGATTTAAAATGTTCCAAAATTGATTTTATAAAAATAAAACAAATCTGTCTTTCAGCTTCCATGTTCTTAAAACGCGGTTCTCAGTTTGTGTTTCTGAATTGCAAAGCAGACCGGAGTGGATCGTGAGGATCCTTCGCTCATTAGATTAAAGCAGATATCATCACCAATAATCGTTTTGAATTTGAATCGAATCATGGCCCCAAAAATCGGCATAAAATCGTAAAATATTCTCACCTCTATTGTCTAACTCTGTTACCAACTTAGCGACTGTCACAGCGTCAGTTATGGAAAAGAAAAAGAAAGAAAATTGGCATCAGCAGCTCAGGCTTTTCAAAGATCGTCAATCAGCAGCAGAAAGCTGCAATCGGTGCACCCTTAGTATGGAATGATACTTTAAGTCAGACAAGCAATCTAACAGTAACCAACTGTTCAAAATACAAACTGTTTTAGTGCCAGATTTTTAAATGTATGTTAGTGCTTCAACAGATACAAATCTACAAAAAAAGAAAAACAGCTGGGAGGAAAAATGACAACAGGTTTGGCAGTGGAGGATCTGATGATGTGTTGGTGGCGAGAATGAAGCTCCATGTCGAAATAAAAACAACTGTTGGAAGGGGGAGGGAATAATAAAGTTAAGCAATATAAAAATACAATACCACAAAAAAATAATACAAATAATAAACAGTACACCATTTCTGTTGTCTTTTTACAATTGTTCGTTATTGCAGACGTAGTCCACCAAGTCCGTGACTCCTAACAGGTCGTCCTCGTCGTCGTCCTGCGCCGTCATTTCCTGTCCTGCCAATCCGTTCGGGGCGGCAGCGGCCGGTGTGGAACTCACAGTTTTAGGCGTCTCCAAGTGTGGAGCAGCGACGCCGTCCAAGTCCTTCTTCGGCTCGCTCTGTCCGTTTGCGGGCTGCTTCTCTGCCGGGCGGCGGTCCAACAAGTTTGTTCCCTTTGAATCTTTCTTCTCCTCTTCCTCCTCCGTCTCCTTAGGCTTTTCCTCCTGCTGCTGCTGCTCCTCCTCCTCGTCATCGTCATCCGAGTCGATGCGGTTCACCCGCTTTCGTATGGGCCGATCCTCCTCTGAGGAGTCGTCCGAGTCAGAGTCGGAGTCAGAGTCAGAGTCTCGAGACGTTCGCCTGCGTTTCAGCGCCAGCCGCCTGCGCCGCTGCCGGGAATCTTCTTCTGAGGAATCGACTCTTCGCTTCACCTTCAGGTCTTTCAACTCGTCTTCAGAGTCTCTGGAGAAACTCGCTGGAAGGAAGAAAAACGTCGCGTAAAAAAACAGTAGGGCTGAAATAATTAAATGAATTAATTGTGATTAATTGATGAAATAATAGTCAACTAATTTAGTAACCAATTAATCGTTGATTGGAGTGTACGGTTGCTATTCGCCAAAACTGTACAAAATACATTTTGCAGTTAAAGTGGAAAACCTTTTTCTGTAAACCTTTTCTACCTAAAACTCCTCAAGTGTCACTTTTACCTAAAGGAATGCTCTTTTTACATTTTAGGCAACAAAATGTCTATTTTTTTGTTTGAAAAAATTAATTCTATTGTTTATTTGTATTTTTTTTATGTATTTCTAACATTGTATAAAATAAGTTTGTGTGGGTAAATGAAAAATCTGCAAATTGTGCCAAATTTTTATCCAATTAATCACCAGAATAATTGATTAATCGTCAGAATAATCAATTAATCGTCAGAATAATCGATTAATCGTCAGACTGAACTGGGTTGATCTGGGTCCGATTAGCAGCAGAGACGGTTTCTGACTGACCGTCGCTGTCGGAGCTCTCCTGGCGCCGCCTGGGTTTCATCTTGGCCCGGTTGGTTCCGGCCTGAGAGCCTTCAGACCCCGACGTCTCGCAGTAGTTCACCTCCTTCTTGTGGCTCCGCCGGGACCGCCGCCGACTCATGTCCAGGTCGCTGTCGCTGTAGTCACTCGACCGTTCCGTCTCTGCAGGGGAAATCAAGACTCAATTAATAAAAATAGCAAACTATTATAAATGTTTTTTGACAAAAATATGGAAACAAGATTTTAAGGAGTAGATTTCCTTGTATTTAGGGATCTTCTTTTATTTTATGCATAAATTAAACAGATTTTTCACTCTTTTTCTTAGTTTTTCCTAGAACTCTACTAGCTTGACAGATGGATGATGAATAAATAGTTGAATTTACGGTTTGACCAACTAATGGAGATGGTAAGTGGACGATAACCAATAGACCGATGACAGACGGACAGGTATATTTTCTTCATAATTAAGCAGATGAAAACTTGGTATTTCAGACCCAAACTTCCTTTAAAAGTCATGTGAAAATCTGTTTATTTTGGTCTGATTTATCATTAAAACATCCTTTTTATCAGCCAAACATAAAACAGTTAAAGTCCAACCCGATTAAAAACCTCCACAGTCTTCCTACCAATGTCGTCTTCTTCCACTTCGTCATCCGTCTCCTCCTCTTCGTCGTCTGAGTACCACTTGGGTCTCCTTCTCTTCCTGGAGCTCTGCCTGCGTTTCTGCAGCCTCCTGCTCCACGACGACGCGTGGTGCCGCCCGCCGTGGTCGCTGCCATTCGACTCCGCCTCCGTTTCCGGCTCCGTCTCGTTGTCGGACACAACAAACTCTTCCTCTGAGCTGAAACAGAACACGAGGAGTTCAGTGGAGACAGGAAACCACGCCGCTGAGGGTGGGACCGAGGGGTTAAAACGTACGTTTCACTGAGGCGAAACTCTTCCTCGCTCTCCTCTTCGTCCACGGTGCTGTCGCTGTCCAGGTCGTTGAGTCGCCGGCGCTTCTTCCTGCGCTGGGCGGCGTTGGGTCGCGGCGGACGGCCGTTCTCCTTCCCTTCCTCCGCCTGCAGGATGGTGGAGATGTCCTTGCCTCTGTGGCCCGTGATGTTCGCCATGTCCTTACCCCGACCGGCTCCTGCATTAATAATTATGTAAAAATACGAAATACAAATATTAAAAAGATGCTTTTTACTTCCCAAAGTATTAATCGTTATCAGAAATAAACATCCTTCCTACCTCCACCTTCTGCTTCTTTGATGTCTTCCTCAATGGCCTCCTCGATTGCTTCATCAAATTCATCAAATCTGTAAAACCAAAACAGTCGTTAGCACACTTTGTGTTTGTAATTTAATGTATCAGTAAAAGCTAAACTTCACATTAGTGAGTTTGCACATTTTAAAAAGTAAAATTTTAATCACCATCTCAAATATGAGAACAATTTCCAACTTCAGGCTAATAATAGAACTTAAATCACAACATTTACAGTTTTACCCAAATTGGTTCAGGGTTTGCACGCTTTCCCACAGTAAAATTCAAGGATTTTCAAGTTTCCAAACTTTTTCAGCACCACACTTTGGAAATAAAAACAACAAAACAGAAAAGACCATTTTAATTCGCTATTATATATAATCTATTACTGTGTTATTAATATTTTTTGTGGTAGTGTTCAACAGAAGGAACAAGGTAAACCAAAATAAAATGTAATGTTTGAAATGTCTCACATAAAGAAAGTACACCCACTGTCTTTAGTAATCACCACCACATTTTATTCAGCGTGTGCGCCCCCTTCTGGATGCTTTCTGCAGTAAAATAAAGCTGCTATTCCACTCTGTAAATTTCAAGAAGTTGCACAAGTTGCATATGTTTTTCACAAATTTCCATTTTTATAAATGAAATCTGGGGTGAATGACTTTTATTTTCACTTTAAAACCTTCAAAGAGGGTGTTCTTTCTTCTTCTGTTGCATTAATGTTTGCCTCAGACCTGTAGCTGATGGTTTTCTTGGCCCTCGTCGATCGGCGGCCCCAGCTCTTACTCCGCTTTGCTTCTTTCTTCTCCTTGATGAGGATCTCAGGTTTTTCTTGCTCCACCTCCACCTGCGACGAGTTGAACATCTTTTAATTCACAAACATGAAATAAAAGCGACTTGGTGTCTGGCCAGGCCTGGTTTGTACTTACAGAAGGTGTGATGATGTTCTCAACGCTGATTCCCACATAAATCAGCCGCTCCTTCCTGCACAAGTTGGAAACACATTAAGCACGCGCAATTATAAACAGCAGCTGCAGTTCAAAACAAAACTAATGATTTTAAAACTCTGGTTTGTTTTTTTGATTTTTCCCATTTCAAAATATAATAAAAAAGAAAAAAAAATGTTTTAGTTTATGAAATAAAAGAAAAAAACAGAAATTTCAGATTTTTGAATTTTTTTTTTATTTTTATCATTAAAGCAAAAACAATTTTATATTTTGTTGGTGCACCATTTGGGAAATCATGGATTGAACAGCAGATGCGTTACATTTTCACACTGTTCAATATTACATTTTTTAAGTTTTGAAAAAGGAAAGACAAGAAAAAAAAATTTTTTTGTCTACTTGCAATTTTGTTTTAAAACAGAAAAACCAAACGACAAACTACAGTGGGGAAAAAAGTATTTAGTCAGTCACCAATTGTGCAAATTCTCCCACTTAAAAAGATGAGAGACAAAACGAGAAAAAGAAATTCAGAAAATCACATTGTCTGATTTTTAAAGAATTTATTTGAAAATAAGGGTGGAAAATAAGTATTTGGTCAATAACAAAAGTTAATCTCAATACTTTGTAATATATCCTTTGTTGGCA
>CAEGAE010037278.1:0-21121 GCA_903067095.1 Girardinus metallicus
TATATATATATATATCCCAGTTGTTAGCTGACAGGAGTTGTACCCAGTCTGATGTCCTGCTCCTGTTGTCCATCTGCTCTGAGATTCAATGAATTGTACAATTCAGAGATGAAACACCTATATGTGATAACAAGCAGCTTAGCAGGTGCACCAGATGAACTGGTTGGTTAGTGTACATTTCCCCATGTACCCCTAATGCCTGTATGGAAAAGCGTCAATAGGATTCATCTACTAACAAACTAACTTTCTGTGTTTGACATCCACTTAAATTACAGGTGAGTTTCAGGTCCTTAGAACTGCTGACCGTTACCACAATACAGCTAGAGAAGACCAACCCCATGTTTCTTCAGGAGGATATTCTTGTTCGACAGGTACAACACTGTGCTGACTTCTACTAACTAACTAGTTGTCCAACATATCTATTTAAATCATACATGTTCTGTATCACCCATCAGTAAGGGTGCACTGCAGGTTCAGAACACATGCAGAATGTTGTGTAACTAGGTGCATAATGCAATGTTCTGTAACACAACTTCAAAACGTTTTCACTTTTTTCTTCCACTAATGTCATTAATTGTTTTAATTTATCAAAACAGTTAATGACATTAAAAACAACTGTCTGTGAGAGAACCCCGGCTATCACCCAGCTCTGCTATTTCTCAACACTAAGGTTGCCGATACAAACAAAAAACATTGTCAGCATATGCATTTTCCAACAGCAATAAACTACATAACTCTAATTGTGTCTAAAAAGGCATTAAGCTTTTTAGATGAGCCAGAGAAACTTAACTTTACCTGAGAAAAATCAGCTAAAGCCCAAACCCAGCTGCCTCCACCAGGCTGTACATGAAACTGCATTCAGCTGGGATACCATGTGAACATGTCAAAATAACTCCAATCTTACTTTGGAGTAGAAACATGTTTTATTCACCAGAATTCATACTGAACAGTGACTTTTGCATAATTAGAATAATCAGGTTCCAAACCCACAAATCATATTTTGGGGTCCTGTAAAATATTGACTGCTTTTAAAATGTACAGTAATTTTACCCAAAAATGTTTGAAGATTTTCACGACCATAAATGTGACAGAGACCACCTGTTCCCCAACACTGCTGCTTTGTTCCTATTTGATGGAATATTATTGAATTCCTGAATGCTTAATGTTGAATTTTCTCTCTGTTAGATAATATTGATTATATCTGACAGTTTATCGTTTTTTGGTATAGAGTCAATGTGGTGCCATTTATCAAGACACATTTCTTGAACTAGTTCCAAAATGAATGAAATTATGTTCAAAGTTTAGCACCTACATATTCTTATCTAAGCTCAGCACAACTATTATAACTATTAGCTCTCATTCATTTATCAAAATAATTAATGACATTAAAAACAATCGTCTCTGAATCGAGAGATCATGCACTGTGAATATGTGTTTGTAAACCTTTCCTTTGCCGGGTTCTTTGTTTAATTCTCGTTGATGATCTGAACTCTCATAAAAGCTGCTTTCAAGCAGAACAATGTGAACGTGACAGAAACTTGTTCCATTAAGACAATATTTATAAATGTTTATAAATGTTTTAAAATCTCGATTCTTTTTATACATGTCAGCTGTTAAAATTGCACTTAAATAATTGAATGACACAATCTGCTGCTATTTTAACTCTTTTGAGAACAAAGTTAGAAATAATTGCACTAAACCACAACTATTCCTTTATCTGTATCTGCTGTGTGTACAAACCTTACTGCTAGCAGCAGCAAACAGGTACAGGTTTAGATTCTTAGAGCATGAGGATTCAGCTTATATTACATTTAAACTAAAGAGGAAGGTGTTATTATAATCAACTCTAAGATTAAAAGAAGTTCATGTTAGCTTCTCCTTCTGTAAAAGCATGTGTTGTGTCTTAAGACACAATTCATGTGATCCTCTTCAGATGTCACCATCAGAAACAGCACAAGGAGGATCAGATTCAGCCAGGAAATGATTTGTGACTGTTTGTTGCTTTAATGTAGACCATCCTGGATCTGAGAAAAGAGGGACCCAGCTCCATCCCCATCTGGATCATCCTGGGCAGCTCCCTGGGAGGCCTGCTGCTGCTCTGCTTAGTCATTCTGGGCTTATGGAAGGTACACAAACCACTGTCAGCCCACACCTCCACTTTATCTGGGCTCTATTAGAACATTCTAATATTCCAATATTTGCTATTAGAACAATAGCAAATATTAGCATCTTTGACATATTAACAAAAAGTAAAAAATTACACATTTGTCAAATTTCACAAAATTACGATTCCAAAGTTTTTATTACAGGGTGACTGTGGTAGAGCAGTCATCTTGGAGGATTTGATTCCAGTTTCTTCCTGTCACATGTTGATGTGCCGCTGGGCAAGGCACTTAACCCCAAGTTGCCTACTGATCTGCATATGTGTGAGTGTTTGAGTGTGAATGGGTGAATGTGGGTCTAGTGTAAAGCACCAGAAGGGCAGATTGCCCAGGGCTCCAAACAGGCTGCGACCCCCTGTGGTTAGGACACACATTAACAACTTACCATGATTTTTTTCACAGCTTGGATTCTTCAAAAGACGAAGACGTCAGGAAGAGGAGGAGCAGCCCGTCACCAACGGGAATGCAGAGAAGCAGCTATAAAGCAGTTTGATGAGTTTCAATCTGCACTTCAGACCAAACTTTGACCTGATGTTCTGCTCATTGCTGACGAACGCTGCAAACTGTTTCCATCAAACTGAGGTGAATAATTAAGATTCTGCTTGCAGTTGACATAAAGTTCATATACTCAATAGTTCATATTGAGTATATGAACTATTCATTTACCAGCACCTCAGCCAGTCAGTGGAAATAGTGTTGTATATTTCATAAGACTGACACACTATTCTCATTTTGAGAGAAACTACTGCAGAGTTAGAGGTATGCAGGTTTCTTTAACACACCTAGCTTTATACACAAGTTAAGTCATTGACAGAGCTGTATATACAAGACATGTTCCTACTGATCTATATGTAAAACAAACTAAATTTACTCCTAAATTATGGTGACAGTCGAAATATCATGGATAATTTGGACCTCATTTTCCATGTCAGGTCATCTCACACCGATCTGTATAACACTCTGTCCAGGTATTCTTTGCTGTTTATACATGGCTCTATGGTGAAAAAAAATCTAAATGAATGTCTAAAAGCATATTTATTTGTATTTTATTTAATAGCTGGCAGGAATGTGTAAAGAATTGTTTTATATGAGCCAAACCCCAAATCTGTTTGACTACATGTAATATTTGGATGTTTTATTGGAAACTGAAGCGCTCACCTCCTGAAGTTAGGGTTCCTGTCATTACTCACTACTTTTTAAACCAAAGCAAATCATCAAGGCATTAAAGATCGAATATTGTTTAAAACTATTTTTATTATTCATTTTATCTGTATAAAGTATAAACTTTAATGAACAGTGAGGATAGGGGCATTACTGTTGGATATAAAGCAGTTGATTGAATAAAAAACCCCGGTGTGTGTTATTTTATTCTTCTCTTTTACGCTGAAGATTCTTAGTCTGTATAGCAGACATACACAAAACATTAAAACCATTACAGTCCTGTGTGACAGCACACACCACCACAAGAATGGATTCACTTCAGATGTTTGTTTCACTTTGCAGGAAAATTATTTGTTCAGTAAAATATCAATCTTATCAAACATTGTTTAGATTATTGCAATGTCATGAGGCATAATTTTCTTTTTTCAATGCAAGTAGATGAAAAAAATATCATACAATGACTAGAATCATAGTTGAGAATGTTCACAAAACTTCCCAACAAGAACAAGAAAAGATTTCTCTGGCTTCTTCCACTGCTTATCTCAGACTTGGTTTCTAACCTTGTTTTGCACAACGATAAGACCGAGACCCTCATTAGAGCAGCTCCTGCTTTAGTAAAAAAGTCAGTCAGGGTCTTGTTTGTTGTTGTCCACCTCCTAAGTCCAGCATTTGAAATCTTGGTTCAATATTTGAGTCTTCTATGGATTTTGACTGTTGACTGATCTAATAATAACCTTTATTTAACCAGGTTTGTCCCATTGATATCAAAAGTCCTCTTTACCAAGAGAGACCTACCTGAAACCAGCAGCATACAGACATTTAAAAACAGTTACAACACAGAGTCGCAATATAATATTGAATAATCCATACATCTGTCATTGTGTTTAGATTATTGCAATGCCATGTTTACTGGCTTGGATAAATCACCCCCTTCACACCTTCAAGCTATTCAAAATGCTTTGACCAGACTACCTACATGTTCCAGCAGTACCAACATACAGAGAACTAAACGGCCACGGTGCAAATTTTCAACCTACTCTCACAAAGCATACTGCTGTCAGCTTACTCAGAATGTGATTCAGTTTTTCACCACAAGCTTTATACTGGACAACGAAGGAAAATCTATTGGTCCATCAGCCCCAATGAAGGCGATTTACAATGTCCACCAATAGGGATGGCATGAGAGCATTTATCCAAACAACTACAGAAATACACATGTTGACTTTTTTCTGTTTTTTACCCCAACATAAAGATTGATCCCTGTGGTTCAGTCTTGGAATGATACTGGATTAGAACTGTGCATATAAGCACCCCTTCCTAGACCAACCCTCTCCTTCCTTTTTACTTCAAAATAGAAGTCAAGTCTTTTCAAACTGTTTGGGTGATCATTACAATGTGTAGAACATGTGGAATTTTTGTAGAAATGCAAAATAATTTAATATATTATCATGAAACCTTACAAAAAAATCTGCAAGGTACTCCTATAAAACCATTTATAAAGTTAAAGTTTTTGATATTCTATGTCAGTAGGTTCTCTCAGGCTTAAAGCAACAAGAATGTAACTCCATCTGGGAAGAAATACATGACTGTATTAAACAGGACTTAGCAGTTTTATACCTGCCAAGAGATTTCTTCATCATGATTCACTCTGAGGGCTGCACAGTGGTGCCTGTTGCCTTGCAGCAAGAAGGTTCTGGGTTCGATTCCCGACCCAGGGTCTTTCTGCATGGAGTTTGCATGTTCTCTCTGTGCATGGTGGGTTCTCTCCGGGTCCTCCGGCTTCCTCCCACAGTCCAAAAACGTGACTGTCAGGTTAATTGGTTTCTCTAAATTCTCCCTAGGTGTGAGTGTGTGTGTGAATGGTTGGTTGTCTCTGTGCTGCCCTGCGACAGACTGGCGACCTGTCCAGGGTGACCCGAAACATTCACTGGAGATAGGCACCAGAACTCTCCCGACTCCACTTGGGGTCAGGAGGGGTGTACAGAAAATGGATGGATGGATTCACTCTGACTTTTGATCTCTTTCAAGTAAAACTATTCATTCACAGTGCTGGAAATTTTTTTCTTGTTTCTATATTATAATACACATGGAATTCACTTTCATCTCTGTTGAAGAGAATACAGTAAAAATGACTCATTTGTTTTATCACTAAATATATTAGTCCAGTAGAGGGACTCCTAAACCAAAGGTTGTCCCACCAAAGACAACCTTCTAGTTCTGAGTTATTAAAAAAACCTGGGGTTGATTGTTTGTGTCTTTGCCGTGTATCAATAACTTTTAGAAAACTTAATTAAACTACATAATAAAGATTAAAATAAAAACACTTTAATTATGAAAGGAACCAGAACAAATCCAGTACCAAGAGTTAAACCATATTCAAAACATGATCAACTTAAACTGGTTTTTATTGATAATTTACCAATAATACCAAGGGAAAATAATAATTACAGCACCAATCATCACCCTCATGCAATAATTTACAAACATAAAAGTTAGGAAGATAAAAAAAAACAAAAAACATGGCCATAATTTGCCAAACATGCAGAGCAGCAAGTTAAGGATTTCATTTGCAAGGAGCTGCTAAATCTAAAATGGCCAGCAGGGGGCATTTGGCCATTACCAATAGTGTTATTAGGCCGTTGTTGGGAGTCTCTGACTTTTCCAACACAGTCAAAACATTGAGAAAGTCTTCAGAGACAACATGCCTCATAAATGCATAACCAGGACATATCCAGCGGCTGCATGGTGTGTGTGGATGGATGTACACAGGTTACACACATCCACTCATGGAGCAGAATACAAAACACACTCATAACCTGACCCCTGCCTCATGCCACCCCACAGAATGACCCCTTAGAAATCTGTTGCTGGTAATTCTGTCCAATGCATTGATGAGTCAGAGAAATAGAAAACCAAAAACTCTGTTTCCAATGACATTTAAATGAAATATCTAAAGGCGAACAAATAGGAAAAAAACATGTTTTCCTGAATATGTCCGATAGTTTGACCAAACGGCCTAATTCTGTCCAAGCTTTTTTATTCTGAGAAGTTTAAGAAAGTTCCTTAAATAAATCCAATAAAATAGTTTTAATTCTAAAAGTACAATTCATGAGATGAATACAGGGAACCCATGCTAGGCTGGCTGTGCATTTCTTCACAGGCACTCGTTCATTTTGTCTGACAACCTTTTCACAGTAACATGGCATTTATGACATAACGCAAAGGACGAATGGATATGACAGACTACTTCTGTCTTCTCTGTATTTCAAAAATACACATTCACCAAACCGTCAAAAAATCTCTGCAGAACTTAAAGGGGATTTCTCTGGTTTATTGCAAAAAAATGAGCCGTAGAAGCAATTCTACGCACATCAACCAGGACAGCCTGTTTATGCAGGTGTTAGTCTGCAAAAACAGCATTTATAAAAAATAATTTTTATCAACATAAAAATGCTTAAAAAAAACTTTACTGGTGAACTACTTTCAGCACCTTATAAATCCATTGTTTGAAAGAAACAACAGATGTGGCCCTAACTCCGAGTTGTCTGATCTGAGTTCAGTGGAATTCCACAAACTCTTCCAGAGTTTTGGGAATCTGGTTGCGATAAGTGATCTGGTGCTGTCGGACAGCACGCGCTGCCAGGCACTTCAGGCTCATTTTCATCTGGGTCTTCAGCAGGATCTCAGACACACCTGTGGTACTTTTGTCCAGCGGAGTCTTCTTCTGCTTGTTGGTCATGTCTGTGTGGGCCCCAGCCTCGACCAAGTTGATGATAATGGCGTGTAGAGTGAGGAAGTCACTGATTGGTCGGTTGTACTGGACAATAACGTGGAGGGGAGTGTTTCCTTCGTGATCCACTGCATTTACCTGAGCACCACAGTCCAGCAGCAGCTTGGTCACCTTGGCATTAGGGAAGCTGCAGACGTCATTGGTGTGAAAATCATCAACAGGTGTGCTGGAGCTGATGGCCAGATGGAGCAGCGAGGAGCCTTCACGTGTCCGTGGATCCAGCTGGATCAGGTCGTAAATGTGCTTGTTAATCTTGGCTTGCTCCTCATCACTGCAGTTAGTTTTAGTGGAGATGCAGACTAAATAAAGAAAAGTAAAAATATTGGATTCATAATTGTCCATGGCCTGCGGCAGCTCAGATTCAACCGCTTTGTCAACTCGAGCCATGCTGCGCTGAATCTCCAGAACACTGCAGCTGAGGACCTGCTCCACCGCCGAGGCCAACACCACCTCCTTCAGGTGCACCATCTGGGAGAACACCTGGGCGAAGCGCAGCAAATCTTTGTGCGTGTTGCGGTTCCCCTTTTGCCGAAGTCGAAGGGCATGAAGCCACAGTTTGATGCACTGCTCAAACTCCATGTTGTCTGCACAGACCGCTCCTCGATAAATGATGGGATGCGACAAGTCAATGTTGTCAGAGCCCATGATGCGTTCCCGAATCATGAGCCCCTCCATGTGCAAGGCATCCCTGTCCACCTGGATGGCTTCCAGCTGCTGGGGCGTTCTACACTCACTACGCCCCCCATAAGCTTCAATGGGTGGCAGCAAGTCCTTCACAATGATGTTGTCAGGGTCATGGTAGCGCTCTGTCATGGCCATGTGAAGGTACTGGTATGTTTTCTGGATGTCATAGTTCTCCCGGTCATTGGCAAAAGACGCCCCCAGCAGCTCCAAGGCCTCGATGCGGCTGGGAGGGTCGCAGTCAGCATGAGCCATCAACAGCTCGACCACATCAGCTTTACAGCTCTCTGCAGCTACCTTTAATGGTGTCATACCATGTCCATTCATTGCCATGGCAGCCTGGGAGTCCATCAGCTCTTTCACAATTTCCAGATGGCCTGCCTCTGCTGCGAAGTGCAGAGCTGTGGCCCCGCAGTGAGCCTTGGCATTGACATTGGCACCCTGCTCCAACAAGAACTTAACCACGTCCACATGGCCCCTGTAGGCAGCGATCATCAAGCAGGTGTTGTTGAACTTGTTGGTGATGCTGATGTCGGCGTTGTGTTCCACCAGGTAGCGGACGATGTCCAGTCGGCCATCGAAGCAGGCAGCCCGGAGGGGAGTGGAGTTGGTGATGGTTGTGTGGTTGACGTTAGCGCCATGACTCACCAGGAGGTGAACTACCTCAAAGTGTCCGGCTCCAGCCGCACACCACAGCGCAGTGGCCCCATCAATGATGTAGCTGAAACACACAAGAGACTGGTTTAAATATCGTGACAGGCCTGGTCCCGGCAGAAGGCTTTCTGAGCTGCAACATTTAAAGGGGCAGTGTTATGTCTCTTCCAGGCATATTGTGCCATTTTATAGCACAATCAACTATCAGGAGGGCAGCCTGGCAGGTATGAATTGGCAGGTGGTTGATAGAACATGACAGCATCTCCAACAGCACAGAGTCAGATGAATTACGACAAATCTGTGCAGCCTCCTCAAATTCAAAGACTGGGTGATTTATTATCCAATGATAATAAATCACCCAGTGATTTATTATCCAATGATAATAAATCACCCAGAGTCTTAATTAATATGTTTGCTAACATGTGATTAAATGTGAAAAGTCTTAGGATCTGGACTAAAATATGAGTAAATTTGTTTGGTCAAAATAACAAACTCATGATTATTATTCATTTCTTGTTACTTAATATTTACAATTAATTTAGTCTGTAAGTTAAGTATGTTTCTTTTTTCTTCTTAAGGGTTTTTTGGCTCTAGTGGCCTTTATTGACAGAAAAACAGGTTGTGACAGTGGGGGAAGACATGCAGCAAAAGTCATAGGGCTGGGACTGGAACCTGTCCAGGACTTCGGCCTCCATATATGGCCTGATCGAGCTACATCCTGTGCCATCGCCGCACTCACGTTCAGTTCTTTTTTGTATATATTTTAATATCTTTTGCTATTTTTTTATTTCAGTGTACTTCAGCAATTGCAGAAATTGCTGAAGTACACTTTCCTACTGAATTTGTTTATTTTGTATTTAATGTCTTACATTTTAATAAATACAGAGTTATATTAAGAAAAGATTCAACAACAAAGTATCACAGGAAAATTCATGCCCATACTATTGACACATCCTTCCTTAAACACAATATATTGTTAAATAATTGGGATTATAATAGTATCCATAATCTAGTAGCCAAAGTTATTAGCTGCTCTTAGCCATTTTTATCCTTGTATTTTTGTGCCTGAAGATGCCAATCCCAATTTCTGAGTCTAGGACTGTAAAAGATGGCTTCCCCTTTAAAGCTGCAGTATGTAACTTTAACAAAAATATAGTTTTTACATGTTTGTTAAAAATATCACCATGTTGTGACACTGATAATCTGTAAAAAGATCAAAATCCTCCACCTCCTCCCACTGCTACTATTTACATCTGTAGAAATGCACCGCTCCTAATCAAAAACATCCAGTCAGAGCCAGGAGGCGTGTCTTATCGCTGTCAATCAACCTTGTGTATGTGCTGCTAAATGTGCTAATGGTGGAGAAACAACTTACTGTTCCAGGAAAACTGTTTATCCGCTGTCATTGGAGGCCATGCTAACTAGCCTAAGAATTCATAGCAGCAGGGAACCAGCTGTAGCACATCAGAGAGAAGGGGGAGGGTGTGAGCAGCGAGTACATGAGGATGAATGACAGCAGTAAGACCCTCCTCCCGGCTCTGACTGGTTGTTTCAGAGCCACAGCATATTTGTGCCGATGGCAGCTGGACCACAGGGAGAAGGTAGAGGAGCTACATTATTCTTATTATTACAGTATTATTATATTCTATTACATTTATATTATATTGTCAATATGTGATAATAGTTTTAACAAATCTGTAAAAAATATATATTTTTATAAACGTTACATACTGCAGCTTTAAAGGACATTTTCCTCTCTATCATGGCTCCTTTTCCAATTTATGTTTACAGGCAGTCATACATGTTGCTTAGAAATATGTTTTGATGATTGAACCAAAGTATTAAAGAGATGCAGATGTAATATGGGAGCTTAAGGTATTCCTTCCATTTTTTTCATGCACTGGGGAAAAAAATCAGATCTTATAAACAAGAAAACTATGTTTACATATTTGTTTGGCCTCAAAAACCAACAATGTTTCTCAAATAGCTCAATGAAAGAATCCTGTGGATATATGTGTTTTATGTCTTAGTAAGAATACAATAGAACTTTATTTACGGTTTTAAATTTACCAACTTAGTACTGAATAAATTATAATCTGAATATTTTCCACAACAATTACATCAGAGAAACACAGTAATTTAGGTAGTTTTTCTTCCAAGCTTTTTCTTTTTTCTAATTATACAAAATATTATGCTGCAGATTTATATAAAGCTTGGTCTAAATGTGTTTGGATTATCACTGCCATACATCTTGGACTTCTAACAACGTATCCCCTCAAAACTTCACTAACTCGGCATGTTGTGAATGTGACTGTATCCAGGCTCTTATGTGATCAGAAGATTTCTTAGGCTGGACATCAGTTTCCATTATACACCAGCAACCATGCAGTATGTGAATTAGCTTAGTCAAACTGAAATTGACTAAACTAAATTGTTGAACCTTTAATAAGCATTTTTGTTATCTTCCTGGTAAACTGGCTCAACATAACTAGAATTAAAGGAAGCCGAAGATGTTATAAAACACAGGACAGAATTTGGCGCCTGTGAGTGGGAGACGTAGTGGGTGGGTGTGGTCAGCTGAGTTTCAGCTTCCAGAGAAGCAACAGTGGGTCTCAGTAGTGTAGTAATCTCAAAACTAGATCAAAGCTTAGATTTATGTTATCTGATTTTATCTGATCTAGTGTTAAATACTATCACAATGAGGAATTTTAACATTCATGTTGACACTTTTTAGGGATAACCTAAATGTAGTTTTAAATGCTATTTTAGACTCAATTGGCTTTACTCAAAGATTTATTGTCCAATTCACTACAGTGACCTCCTGCTCTAAAAGTAGAGTGGAAGGCAGATCTTTTAGTTCTGAAGCTCCTTTCCTGTGAACCAGTTCCCAGTTTTAGTCCATGAGGCAGAAAACCTGTCTACTCTTAAAACTATGCTTAAGACTTTCCCTTTTGATAAAGCAGAGATGTCTGCCCAGTCACTGGACGAGTGAAGAGTAAGAAGAGGTAGATTGTACGGTCCGATCTGATGGGAAGAAAATGCAGTCCAGAAAAAGGTTTCTTCCTGGCTCTGCCTCGCTCAAACCTCATTCTAAAGGATTAGTTATCCTGCTGTAGGTTGGTGGAGGACAAACAGACCACTTTCCCTCACTCTACTACTTTCTTCTTCTACTCTCCAATTTGCGTTATTTGCTGTTATTTCAACTGTTGCCTTTATGATTTCTAAGTTTTGTTCTCTCCAAGCTAAACGATATTCCATTTAGCTGGAAAAGGACATCGGCTGACATAATGGTGCCAACAACTAATCGTTCCCCTCTCCTCCTTTTAACCTTTTACTTTTCATTAACAAAATGTTTTTCTACATCAGCTCCTGTATTACCTTTTGTGTATCTGCTCTGTCTTCTCAAACCCCTAGTCAGTCATGGCCTGTTTTTCCTCCACTGTTGACAAATCCTTTGTCCTCATGGTTTCTGTTCTGCCATTCAATGTCAACTTCAGGATCTTAAATTGAAATATGAAGGCTTTTTTAAAAATCCCATCCAATCTTTCATAACATTTAAAAAGATTAGCATCAGAGCTACAACCTGTAGAATGCATCAATGTAATGTATGTATGTATGTCCATGTTTTAAATAAATTGTATCCTGGTAGTAACACTGTTGGGCTTATTTATGAAGTTTTGATCCACCATGTCAATATCAATGTTTTTTAGTAAGGTTCAAGTTTCTTAACGTGCGTATTTTTAATAGATTAAAATACTTTAGTATGTGCATAATGAGCCCATATACGTGATTCGCTTCTTAATTTAACTACAAAAAGTAACTTTTCAATGATGTTCAAATGTACTGAGATGCAACTCAATATCAACCAGGTCTAAGCAGACTGGTTTAGAAACAGGCAGGTCTGACATGTGCTGTACACGGACAGCATAATAGCTGGCTGAACTAAACACGGACAGAGGATGTCGCTGAGGGACCTACCCGTCGAACCGGACCGTGCCGGTCTGTTCCGTGTCCACTTTGTAGTGGTCCAGGAGGAGACGCACCACATTGTCGTGTCCGTTCCGTGCTGCGATGATAAGAGGAGTGGACCTTTGGCCGGCCAGATGAGTCACGTAGCTGAGGAGGAACCGGGTCTCAACCTCGGAGTGGTTGAGTAGAAGTGCGGCCAGTGTCAGGACCCGACCCTCGCTGGCTGCCTTATAAACGTAGCCGGCCAGAGACTCCATGGGAGCCCAACAGACAGCGATGTTCGCCTTTCTCTTCTCAGCTCGCGCCCCTGGTGTGCCGTCCTCCAAAGGAAGCCGCCTCCCATTAAAATATCATAAGAAACCAACGCGACCACATGGAATTGCTTGTTCTTTCTTTACAGAGAGACGTTTACTTATTAAAGATTCTGCAATCTAAGTAGCCTACAGAGAACGAACAGCCACAGGGTTGGTGATTCTAGGCAACGAGTGCCTTAAGTTGCTAGCTAACCGGTTAGCTCCTCTGTTTAATAATAGCTAATTGCTTAAAAACCCGTCCAGAATAGGGCTTTGGTTGTTTAAAGTTAGTTCCCGAGTTCTGCACTCCCAGGGGATCCATGCCATGCGGTGTCAGTCAGAAAAAAAAATTAAACAAGGAGAAAAAAGGAAACAAGTAAAACTGCTACTTTCACCTTTGCGACTAAGTGATTTGCCGGAAGTATGAGTTCGACACAAAAATAGGTCCGACAGGAACGGTTTTCCACCGTTGTTTGTTCCGAGAGGAAGGAGGAGGAAATTGTGTGAAGCAGAACATTGTTCTGGCACATCTTAAATCTAGTAACCCCCCTGATACACAACATCTACAATCCAGCCTTGACTCGTCTCCCCAGGCAGTTTCACAGAAATTCACACCTAGAGATCTAAACAGTGCGCGTTTACATTATTGGAGACTTGACAGGATTGCAAATGTGCAGGAGACTTAATAGAGGATAGAGCCACGGTTTCACGTGACCTCAATGGCCTCATTAGTGACAACAATTTCTTTGTTTCTGACCTCTTCTATCAGTCTGATTATTTCTAATTAGATCTTATAAGCTTGGCACTTCCAAATCCAGTTTCAGAACTAAAGAACCTTTTTGGATGAGGTGAAATGTTTATGAGATAACAACAGATTCATTTATAACTATTGGTTGTTTAGTAGTTACCTATTATTTTCTAGAATTGTGCCGCTCATGGTAGGAGCATGTTGGAGTAGTTGTATTAAATTGCCTTTGATTTGTTTTTGTTGTAGACTTTTGTTGAAGATCTTTTGGTTGAGGCGTTACATGTTTGGATAGTTCTTGCCTCTGGTTCTGGATGTTGTCCAACTGGACAGATACTTTCAGACAGCCTATGCATAATAATGGTGACAATTTGTTATTTTTACTAGGAGCAGCTGATTGGTATTTCAAGAGTTAAAATAGTACTTGTATTATGACCACAAGTCCCAGAGGAGTACAAAAGGAGGCTTCAAGGCCAGTGGGCCAAATCTGGCTCGCCGTAGCTTTTTATGTGGCCCCCTAGACTCCAAATTACATCAAAAAGTCCTTCCAGCTTTTCACAAATCTGTAAAGTTCACACAAAATCAACAAATTTCCACATTTTTTCCTGATTTTACCTCAAATTTTCTCAAAACTGTCACATTTAACATCATACATTAGCGCAAATATTGTAAAAAGAAAATCCTTACAAACATTTAATATTCACCACAAAATCTGTAATTTTGATAAAAACTCCCACTAAAACAGTCACAAAACCCTGGAGGAACAGCTATTTATTGATATTATAACTGTTTAATTGGTTTTATCAATAGATTCTGGTACAACCGGCCCTTTAAGAACAATCAAATTTTTGATACGACCCAAAACGAAAAGGAGTTTGACACCACTGAAGTCATTGAATGTGCAACTACTTAAAAAAAACTTAATGCTTTTCTATAACCTGCTGGCTCCGTGCTCCTTTTTTTTTGGGTGTTTTATTTTAAGAGGTGGGGGGCTTTGATGCTCTGTATCCTCAAACCCCCAAGGTGGTCGCTGTTTGAACGGTTCCAGGTTCTGTTTAAAGGAGAGGTTTCCTTTCTGCTCTGGCTACATGCATGGTGGTCTGAGGGATTAATCTGAGTTACATTTTGTTTCTCCAAAGAGAAAAAAAAATAGCAGTCATTGCTCTGCTTACCTAAGGAGAGAGATAAATCACAGGAGACAACTAAAGGATAAAAGTCAGGGAGGTTATTCCACCTAATCATATTGTTTCTGTTATGTGTTCTGTTTGCTATCTCAGACTAATGGGGTAAAGTTAATTATGTAACCCATAAATACCAGTTTAGCATATGGAGGTGACAAGTTAACTTTATCTCAGTCATTAGATGTAAAGACGTATGGTAAATGCTGGATACATTGTACAGGAGCAGAAGGATATGGAAGATAGTTTTTATTTAGATAGATCATATATCTATCTAAATGTATGACAAAATACAATTTATTCTTGACTAATAATAGATAATAAATTCTAGATTATAAACTAGAACTTTTATATTTTCCGTTGTACTTGGGTTTTGTTACGTTGTATATTATATATAGATTTGTCATGAATGCTGCAGAATGAATGTGATTTTTGTAAGACAGAGCCTTAATCATATGCTCTCTAAAATCAACAATATGAGCAACTCAGTTCCACCAGTAGACCAGAGAAAACAAAGGCAGGTGGATAAAGAATCCTCTATATAATTAATCCAAGTTGGTAAAACACCACGCAGAGCAGCTCTGAGCTACATTTACATTAGGAAGAACACAGAAGCTTCAAACATAAGGACATTACAAAACACATCATTTATACACTTTGAGTTTGTTGAACACACAAGAATACTCGCAGAGAAATCAGGGTCTCCACAAATGGTGCTCCGTGAGGTGATTACTGACTTGATGATCGGACAGTGAAAATAACGTCTGCTGCTGTTTTTCTGTTCCCCTTCGGTCCTGCTACGTCTGGAACGCATCTGTGTCGCACTGGTCCGTAAAAGCCGTCTCTAGGTTGTTCAGCGGGATGGCAGTCTGCGTGTCGTCCGGCTCTCTGGTTGTTCTGGAGAACGGCTGCAGATGACACGTGTTCCTCCCCGAGGGAGAGGAAATCCTCCAGAACATATCTTTTATCTTCTTCCTGAACTCCCTGCGCATGAGGCAGTACAAAACCGGGTTCAGGCAGCTGTTGGTGTGCGCCAAGCACACGGTGACCGGATGGAGGTACGTGTGCACCATGTAATAGGCTTTGTCCCAGTTGACCACGTTCAGTTTCACCAGAACACCCCAGAAGGTGATGGCGTGGTTCGGCATCCAGCAGATGAAGAAGGAGAGGACCACGATGGTGACCGATCGGGTCACCTTGGCGCCCCGTTTCACCTGATTGTTGTTGTTCATGCTGCGCAAACGGACGAAGCGCAGCAGCAACAGGTAGCACACCGTCACTATCAGCATGGGGAACACAAAACCTACCAAAACTTTTTGAAGGTGGTGAAGCAAAAGCCAAGGCTTGCCGTCCGGGAAGCCCATGAGACAGAGTCTCACCCCAGCGACCCTTCTTACCGTGGAGAACACTGCGGTTGGCAAAGAGGCCGTCATGGCGCAGAGCCACAGTCCGGGAATCACCCAGTGCACCGGGCACACCCGCTGCCGGGTCCTGTCCTTCAGGGCCGAAGCCACGGACCAGTACCGAGTGACGCTCATGGCTGTGAGGAAAAACACGCTGGCGTACATGTTCATCACCGTCACTGTGAGAATGATTTTGCACATGGCGTTTCCGAACGGCCAACTGAAATCCAGAGCTATGTCCACCGCCCAGAACGGCAAAGTGAGCACAAACTGGAAGTCCGTCACCGCCAGGTTCAGGATGAACAGGTTGATACTGGGTCTCTTTCTCCGGCCGCTGCGCGCTTTCATCAGGAAGAACACCAGCAGGTTCCCCAGGAGTCCCGCAGCGCACACGACCGAGTAGACGGTGGAGATGAGGATGCGCAAAGTCGGAGATCCATCCGCTGGCACGTCAACATCATTCAGGCTGCTGGACCGGTTCTGCTCCACCGAGGATCCGTTCCACAAAGTCGTGTTGTTGTGACTTCGCAGCGCTGCCATTCTCTCCGGTAACAGCTGTGAGCCTCAACTCCTGCGCCCCCACAGAGCACACTATGTCTGCGTGGCCAGGTGGACAGAGACCTCGATGGCCATCTCCCGCTGTGCTTGGGGTTCTCCACTCAGGAGGAGCTTCGCAGGGAGACACTTTGTTTCCAGTCTGTCCCTGAATAATGAGCCTGGACGCACGCCTTGACCGAGCCGCGCGTTCCCGAGGAGGCTAGTGCACGATGGGAGACTGACGTGTCTTTTCAGGCCAAGACCAAGTTGTGTCTGAACTGAAAAACGTCTGTCTGCTCTGTGCTGTGCTGAGGAGTAGTAATATATTAAAGACATGTTAAAAATTCTGGAAACCTTCAAATTTACTGAGAAAACAGATTTAACACAGTTGCTGTCACACAAATATAACACTTAAATTGCATGTCAGAAAAGGTGTAAATAGTGTTCCTTACTTTGTTAAAAACAACAAAATATTGAGAATAAATCAGGCAAACTTGCAAAAACTAATTTGTCTGAAACATCCATAGTTTACTGTTTTCCTGTCTTCTTAAATTCCTGAAACACTTACAGATGATTATGAATTCATTCTCCCCATAGTTGCAGTATTTCTAAAACAACTTTTGTTTGTATATCTAAGACCTTTGTCGTTTCATTGTACAGCTAGTTTGAGAACATTTGTATAATCTCTACCCATGTCACATACTCAGGATCCTCTCAGCTTTAAAAAATGAAAAAATATGGGTCAGTAAAAGATGTTACACTTATTTCTTATTCGGTAAAACACAGTAATAGCTTCAACTTAAAAAAAAAATTGAGTTAATTTCACATCGAATTTGTCAAACTTAACTTATTTACTTTTGTTTAACACAACAACTTAAAAACTTTGTATATTTACTTTATATATTTAACTTGATTACTTATAGCAAATTAGCTCAATTTTTTTAGTTGGATTACCTGGTTTCTTTTTTCAGTGCGTCTCCGTAAAAGCTGATCACGTCCTGCTGCTGCTGTCACTGGGCCTCACAGAGACACACAGGACAAACAAGAACAGAGTCACTGCTAAGAGTCGTTGAGAATGATTAATTAACCCAAGATTTTGGGCTGCCAGAGGATGCAGGAGTACCCAGTGAAAACCCGCATATGCTCTGAGAGAACAAGAAATCCCATGCAGAAAGACCCCAGGTCAAGATTTGAAACAGGACCTTCTTGCTGCACAGTAAGAATAGAGCTAGAAATTGCTCTATTTGTAAATGATGCAAACAGAATTTCTAATACTTTGTTGTTAATTCCTAAAAAGCAGGTTGAGGAACAGAATCCAACATCCTGGTAAAATCCAGACCTGGTCCTACACTATTTGCTTCATCCAAATGGACTCTCAGCTGCTGAGAAACGGTTGCTTCCTGAGGTGTGAACTCTGTTGAAGTTTTAAATTTGACCAAATCACTAGCATTTGCACGGGACTTGTGTAATGTGCTAGTTTTGGGGAGGGGTTGTAAAAAGGTGCATTCCTGTCTGAATGGCTGATGCTGTGACCTGGCTGCCAGAAACTGACACCTGGTAAAAAATCTTCTTCAGTATTAAAAGAAAAACCTTCAGAGCTCTGGAAAACTACTGAAACTTGTTACTTTTTTCCTGCAGCAGTTTCCAACATCAACAAACCTCTACACCTCAAAATACAATCTTTAGTACATAAAGCTGCTTCCCCCCATCCTCCGACATTAACGATGCGGGGATGAGGACGCTAAACCACAACCTTGACTCAGGCACCAAAATGGCTAAAGTTTTCATAGTTAGACCTCGCTAACTATGAAAGCAAGTAAGGTAAAGTCTCATTTTCTAAGATGAGGTGCTTCTGAGAAACAGTGATAAGGTTAAAAGAATTACAGACTGGATGAGTGACTTTACTGCTCTGGAGCCAATCCACCGCTGAGTTGAAGAAGATAGATCACAACACCGGTCACACATACGTGACTGTTGACACTACATAAAGTTGTAAATTGACTAAATTTATGAATGCAAACTAACTCCTCCTCTTCCCAGTGAGTCACAGCTAACCTACATATGTTTTACCAACATTAACTAGTGAACTGATTAACAGCTCATGGTTTTCTGCACTCTTTGTGATTTGTTGTGATTGCTGTTGATTTTACTGTCGCTGTTTGGAGCTTGGAGGTTCGCTTGATGTCTCTGCTAGCCTCAAGATACACCAGACAGGTTGATGGAAATAATATGGTGTATGCCAACAGTTTCATAGAAGTTATTCAGCAATGCAGTAAAGCAGGTATTCAAACAGATGCTAAAAAGATGGTAGATCACTAAAATGCCTGTCTTCAGCATTTTAAATTACATACAATACCAGAAATATGAAGAAAAAAAAAATCCCAGCAGGTTCATTCTGGAGGGTCTCCTCTAAAGGTGCAGCATCAAGGAAACAATGGCTACCAAAGACTGCAGCTGCTTCTTATCAGGACTTCAAACGTCTCTAGAGCTACTGACATTTCATTCGTACATGGGAGTGTGTTTAGTTTATTTCTCATAGATAGTGTGCAAATCTGAGCTGTAAAAACACAGCCTAGAAAGTGCAGATGCTTAAATGGCTTGAACCGAAATAGAGGATGAAAAAAGCTTGAGTGGAACATCCCCAAATGACACTGTAAATAATCCCTCTTCTTATCACAACTTTATATTTTACAGATTACTGTGTTATAAAAATACATAAAATATTTTAGTTTTTTGATATAGTAAAAATGTTAAACACAAATCTATGTCACAAAACACGTCATTTGTGTCAGTGCAAACACTTCTGGCCGTAGCTGTAGGACTGTAACAGTTTGGTTCTTCCAAAAGACCTCCCAGGTTCCAGCTGTGGCTCTGTGCTCTCGGCGTGATATGATGATCTAAATGTCCCTTTTCTAAATATTGGGACTGGTAGTTTATCTAAGTGTCATAATGAAATGAAAACAGAGAGGAGATAAAAAGAAGCAAAAGACAACTAACGCATCTGAGATAAGAGGATTTGGTTTATTGCAGTGTTTTACTAAATGCTACTCTAGAAAAAGTCATCAAATGGAAAAGTCCTTATAAATATTCTGACAAAAAAACAGGATTATTTCAGACATATGTGATTAAATTATAATGTGTGTGCTTAACATAATACTTATATCATTGTATGGTCTCATTGTGCCATGCATAATGACAGGGGATTTCCCCAGATCATTTCCACACAAGGCTCATTAGGTGATCCTTCTGCACGATCCTCAGTATTTGTAACCCAGAATAAAACTCTTCTACTGCTTAGCTTTTCTACAGATTTTCTTCTGTTTTATTTTTTAGCCAAACTTAAATTTTCCCAGTTAACACATTTGATATCAAGCACTGATAACAAATACAAAAACCAATATGGTCAGCTTAATAATAACTAATTTACTAATAGGTCCATCTGGGGACGAGTATTGTGAATTAACGATACACACTGTGATGCAGACTGTTTTGGTCTATATTTTTGTGTATGTTCATATCAAATAAACAATAAATGAAATGAACTGCTTGTCTCACCAAGAGTAAATTTCACCATGAATCTAAGATTGCTGGTGATTAGTCTGCTCTATTGGTGTATTATGGCTGTTAGGATCTCTCTCTCTCTCTGTGTCAAGTGTGAGCGTCTGCTGCATGTGTGGGATGGAAGGAGAACGAGCGTGAGGTTTTCTGAAGGTTTGAGCTTCATTTTTTTACAGTGGTGATTCACTTGTTTCGCACTTTAACACATTCTGTTTTCACTGGTGTTTCAATAGTGTCTTTTCCGCCGGAAAAAGTTATGGTGCTGCAGTTTTAAGAGCCTTTCACGTCGACATGGTATTAAAATACCAGTCGGCGTGGAGTTTTCATTGAGGAGTGTGGCTTGGCTGTGGGGGAACTTGTAGGGTGTGAAAGTGTGAAGGCAGCGTCCAGGATGAATAATGGTGGTTATGTTTTTGGACTCTATTGACAAGGTGGACAGAGTAGTTGAGAGGGGGATTGTTTTGAGAAATACTCAAACTACTGTTTTCCCTTTAATGAACCCTGCTAAAAAGATCATCCTGTCTAATTTGCCACCTTCCATCAGCGATGATGTGTTGCTGAAGGAATTGTCACGTCATGGTCAGATCGTGTCGGCAATGAAAATGCTCCCATCGGGTTGCAAATCAGCAAAGTTGAAACACGTTGTTTCATTTAGAAGACAAGTGTTTATGATTCTCAAAAATGATATTGAGGAACTTTAAGGTTTACGGCTTTGATTACACTATTTTTGCGACAACGGAAACTATGAGGTGTTTCGGATGTAACCAGGAGGGCCATTCAGTTCGTAATTGTCCTGAAAAGGTTCAAAAAGAAACTGTTCAGGTTAAAGAAACCCAGAGCCCGGAACATCAGGGGATACTGTGAATGGAGTTTCAGCGGCTTGATATCAAGCACTGATAACAAATACAAAAACCAATATGGTCAGCTTAATAATAACTAATTTACTAATAGGTCCATCTGGGGACGAGTATTGTGAATTAACGATACACA
>CAEGAE010037279.1:0-26843 GCA_903067095.1 Girardinus metallicus
GGTAGGTAGGTAGGTAGGTAGGTAGGTAGGTAGGTAGGTAGGTAGGTAGGTAGGTAGGTAGGTAGGTAGGTAGGTAGATAGATAGATAGATAGATAGATAGATAGATAGATAGATAGATAGATAGATAGATAGATAGATAGATAGATAGAAAGATAGATAGATAGATAGATAGATAGATAGATAGATAGATAGATAGATAGATAGATAGATAGATAGATAGATAGCGGTGTGAGTAATCCTCACTCTTCTGACTTTTTGTCTGATTTAGAAATTGAAATTTCCGTTCTTTTGCAAATGAAAATCTGAACAGAGTGTCACCCCTCTGTATTTATCCCCTATGACCTCTGAATGAATGAAATATAAAAAAAAAAATCTCAACTGATGATAGCAAATAGAGACTCCTACCTTAAGATGAAAATCTTTGCTTTATTATACAGTGTCAAAGACAAAGGAGGTTACATGTAGGGAGAACACAAACACTGACAATGGTTTAAAGATGACTAAAAGAGCTTTAGCAAAACCATTAATGTATTCAGACTGAAGAATGCCTTGGTCTTCGTCCCTCTCAGATTAGCCTTTAGCTTTAGTCTCCATGATGACCTATTTTGGATTTATACTAAAAAAAATTAACTGCTTACAACCTTGAAGGAGCTTCACTTCAAAATTCTGTTCTACCTGAATGTTGTCATGTGCTGTTTGAATTATTCATCACTTGTTTCTCAGACAAGCCATACTCCATTTTAAATTACAGAAAAATGCATAGTGACTCATTTAAAACAAAAATATACTGTTTAGGAATTTCTGCCATCAGATACAAGAGGAAATAAACTGTATATTTTTTCCTTGAATTTTCTATGGTCAAGGTGATGTCATTAGAACTGAAGAGGCCGTGCTTCGTACAGCACCAGTAAGGGTTCCTGCAGAGCGCCTCTGCTCAAACAGTACAGACTCTGTGTCAGCGCCTCATGGAGGACCAAACTCCCACTCTCATCTGTATACCTCAGCTGGAAGCCCACCATTTCCAGATGCTGCATAGCCAAAACAGTGGACACATTGAAAACATCGTACCCAGAAGAGGGCCGCTGGTCCAGGGTCAGCTGCCTCTCCTCCAGAGCAGGAATTTCATTCAGATTGTGCTGTGATGCAATTATGCTGTGCAGGGTCACAGTGACACTGAGAGGGCATGAATGGAGGGTCTTCCTGTACAGGACCAACTCTGCACCCAGCATGGACAGGTTCAGGCTGCTGATGTTGAACCAGATCCATCCTTGTGGAGCATGATGGGGCTCTGGGTGATCCAAACAGTAAAATACTGCATTATTCCTTGTATCAAACAGCTACACAGGCAAAGCTATTTGTGGAGGTACAGTTCCACAGCTTCGTCCTTCTTACATGATAATGGTATTAAAATGTTTTCCTACTAAAAACATCTTTCTTACCATCAACACTTCGAAAACTCTGCACCAGGATTCCATCTGATCTTCCAAAGTCTTGAGCTTCCAGTGACTCCAGATGTTGATAGATCCTATTCATGTAAGGATGAGGTTTGGCCTGATGACTCGCCGACACTTTCTTGATATGCAGCATTTCTAAGATAGCTTTGCTGAGCCCTTGAGTCACCTCTGCATTCCTACGTTGCTCCTTCAACAACAAGCCTTCGACAGAGAACATCAGAAGGAAGATCAGGCTTACATGAAAACCCCCAAAATGCACTACTCTGACCATTCTGAGCCAAAATTATTTTTCAACCTGTCTGGTATGATAGAACGTTTGAGCTAGAGTTGGACTTCTGCTAGCCTCCACCCTGGCAGACCAGTTTACATGTCTGAGCTCTAACAGTCAAGCAGGAACCACAGGGGCTGTCGTGACTTTCTGCATCAGTCCACTGCTGAAGCAGAGGAATGTTATTCCTCCTTGACAAACACTCTCCCTGTGTTCCTGTGCAGAGTGCTTAGAGATTCAGATGAACACATCTGAGTCTCAACACTATTATGTATGTACCATCCCTGCCATAGCAACAAAGGTTTTTGTTTTCAAGTTAGAGGTTGGGGTACTAAAACATGAAAATCAAGGAAGAGAATAAACAATAAATCAAATTGCTACAGATACAAATCCAATAAATAGTTTAACTTGAGAGAAGGTCTGAGGGATGTCAGAACTTGATAACAAGAACTTCCGAGTTCCTGTTATCCTTAGATATTTGAGCTTTCAGTTTCGTTTTCTTTTTTGATCATTTCTTTATTGTATGTTTTCTCTTGTCTTGTCACTTCAGTTTATTCTTCAAGTTAGTTCAGTTACTCTCATTGTTTGTGTTTTGGATTTGCCTTTCACCTTTCATTTTCTTTGTTTCTATTTGTTTTGTCACCTCAGTCTACCATTTTATTCCACGCCTCAGCTGTTAATTATTTTTCTCCATTGCCCCTGCCTCCTCCTTACATCAGTTGCATCAACTCATGTCCTCCAACATCAACCTCTGTAAGGTTCTTTGCTTTATTTTTAAATTAAAGTCATGCACATTTTTCCTCATTTGGGTGCTTCTTAAAGAACTCCAACATGACATGTCTTAGTTCCAGTTTGGGAAGTCTGACAGTTTCCTCCTGCGTTTCAGTCATCTTTTTTTCTGTCAGTTCTTCTTCTTGGGGATATAAAATATGGCAAGTGGTGAGATGAGAAGAGGACTGACCTTGACCTTGGAATGGTTTTGGTTGGCTCTCTTTAATAATCTTCACAGCTCTCATCTTTGCCTTCTCTGCTCCATGTTTAGCTAAACGTTTGGATCTTAAAGGCACCTGGGATTCCACTCTACTATAAACAATTAAAAACATGACTATAATGCAAGGACTCATAAATGCATTCTGGTAAATACTGTCACTGCACAATCTTTTCAGGAAGGACAATCTGCACCTTTGGCTCATTTGCTCATGCGCTGAAAAAATACCTCTGTATTATTCTTAATATGTCCATAAACAATGTGAAAAATTAATATTAATTAAAATACTACCATTTTCTTACACAATGTCCTAATTCTCTTAACGAATAACTGTCATAATTTAGTTCAAAGATTACAAGTAGAAAATTGTGTATTGGACTCACCAGACTGTGACCTGCCAGTCATCATGAACAAAAAGAAAAAAAGAGAGCTTTTATTTTTATAATAATCACATCCTTCTTTTTTTTCATCCATCAAAAACAGACCAGTGATTACAAGAATAACATCAAATGTAGCTTTTTTCTCTTCCCCATCCATTATCACCTTACTGCAAAGAAAGAACTAAAATGAAACAGCTGTTGCCTTGAATGATTGTAAGCATAAAATCTCACAAGAGCAAGACAGTAAGTAAATACGTGGGTACCATACATTCAAGCATAGCACAAGTATGGGTGCACAAATTGAAATAAAATATGGATATTTAATACCATAGTAGGCAATAACAATCAGTAATTAGAACTAAAATGTGGGCTGTGGGGAGGAAGTAGGGTTGGGAAGGTTGTGGTGCTCTACATTAGGAACTGCTTATTCTCTGGTTGTGAGAGTGAAAAGAAAGTGGGGCATATCAGAAATCGCCACTATATATCAGGATTTATATTAACCCCTGTGAGGAATTGTTTTTCTTCAGAGAATACCGCATTAAGTTATGAGTCAAGTTTAAAATCCACTGCATTTACTCTGCTTTTTAAAGTTCAATGTGAACACAAATTTAACCTATAATCAAGCTGTGTGTTTACATGTCAGACATGCAAGCTCAGGGCATGGCTTTGTGTCTGTGCTGATAAAGTTTATGTATGTGTTCCTTAGTGAGATAGTGCATAAGTGAGCCAGTTGTTAAGCCTGTGGAGGAGCTGTGTAGTGCTCGCTTTGTCGTCACACAGCACATTATTTTAATTACCTTTTGTTTTTGCAGCGCCACAATGTTTCAAATTGTGCCATATCAAATACTTTGTTTACTTACTGTCAGGTGGAGTTGCTGCGCTAGGCCACGCAGAGATCAGGAAAACTCGTTGCATAAAGCTCGGACAACCAAATAAAATGTTCTCTGTGGCACTATTTACAAAATCAACAGTCAGGAATTGGAAAAGCTTGTTCTTTTCTGTCCCTTGAATAAAATTTCTTCCTACTTGTTCCTCTGTATCCAGCAGTGCAGAGCCAGCCCAAGCCTCCATGGGGCCCTAAGCGAAATTTGGTTTTGGGGCCCTCTAGTTCTGCTAACAATGCGGATTGGCTGCAATCAGCAGTTAGACCATTAGATCATTCGTACACCTACTATAAATTTATTGCATCTCTGATAAATGTTTATATTATATACTATGCATCTATAATATCGGCCAACTGATTTATCGGCCAGTCGATTTCTGGGCATCGATTTCCTTAATTTTGGGGGCCTGTGATCAACCGATACTTACAAGTGAAGCCCATCTTAACCCCTGATCTTATCTTTGTCAGCAAAGGTTTAAAAATCAGCCTCTGACCTCTTCTGCTCTACAGTGAAAAGTTTGACTGACAGACTGGCCTACCAGGTCATGTCTGCACATTTGCAGTTAATAATATTCACCCCTTTGTTGCCAACTCAGTGACTTTCTTGCTATATTTAGTGACATTTCAGACAAAAAAAAATTGGTATTGGCCAAAATCAAAATCAAAATTGACAGGTCAGGCTTTTTAAAGATCATAACCGAGGATCGGCCAGAAAACTGCAGTTGATGCAGCCCTACTTAAGATGGAATACATATACACATATTCGTGACATTCTTTGATTAAATTAATTTCTCTTAAGTATAACTCCAATAACTAAGAATTTAATCTATCCCTTCCATGGATAGCGGTCACTACAGTGGACAGCTATCTAAAAGCCATTTTCTTGTGCTTCTTGTGGATTTTTAAGTTATAAATGCACACAGACCACTGAAGTGGACACTAATGCATCATAAAATACACTATCAACTACTGGCCGTAAGCTGCAAATGCAAGAAATTATTTTTGTTAAATCCAATATGGCCGACAGACAAAAAAAGCATGCCAACCGACCCTGACCCTCCTTCTACTGTACGACTCTTGCAGGTAAAAAAAAACATATTGTGACATCAGATAACCCCTAAAGAACAATACTACTGATGTATTTTTCAAATAACTTTGTATTTGGAGAAAATTACAATTGATCACCTAAAAAAAAAAAAGAAAAAGAAAAAAAATGCTCCTACCTTTTTTATGCCTTAAGTAAATCAAAGAGATTTTCTTAAGGTATATGCACTTATAACCCTTTCATTCATGAAAGGGTTATACCAGGTGAGTCTTTCTTCCCTGAGAATATGGACCATTACCGGTTGATTCTGAGCCTTCAAATGATTTTAACAGACGTTTCACATAACTTAGAAGTTGATGTGAAAATAATGTTTGTTTTAGCCACAAAATGATCATGCTAAGCAGCAAACAACATATCGCCAACTACAGCTAAGAGTAGCTCATTGATATATTAACGCAGTAGCTTTTACTGCCATAGTTTTAGTTTACATGTTTTATTTTGTATTATGCACTTTTTTTTTATTACGACTCTTATTTTGAAAGGTTTATGTAGGAAGTGGAACCCAGCATGTTCGCTGGGGTGCCAAAAAGAAAATGCATGTGATATGAAAGCATGACGTTAATAAGTGACTGTAGAAAACCTATTTAAGTTTAAGAATTCCTTTAATAATCTCATTTCTACCTCGAAAGAAGGGTCAGCCAGCGAGGTATATTTATATGTCATTTTTTATGTTGACTTCCATTTTTTATGTTATTGTACTCATGACACCATCTCACTTATGTTTATGTTGTATTTTAGTTCGACGGTAGTGTTGGTGTCAGTGGAACGAAAGTGGAGTTGTAACAAGAACAACTATAAAGATTTGCATTAAAGTTGACTTCACACCAGCAGTTCAATGAACTCTTTATTGCCATTTAGAAGAGGTGGAAGTGATAGTAGCCATATAGCTTGATGTAAAAACATTTTGCTAGACAATGTCAAACATTGAGAAGTTTTAGTTATTATCAAATGTTATCAAGCACGCTGTTTTGAAGCCAAAAAAAAATCAAAAATATGCAGAGCGTGAGAATCAACTCATTTAAAATTAAAATCAGTTTCACAGAAATACAAAGACCCTAGCCAGCCCCGACTCCAAACTTTAAGAAGGCCGTGCATCCCGCAGTGAAGTTAGTTTCATTTTTTTTTGATATGGGATATTCGCGCTCCGCGGAGTAAGCGGTGTTTACCTCAAGGATGATCCTATTTATGAACGCTAATTTCGGCCAGATGTTCTCTACCCCCTCAAGTGCTCGGAGGTTCTTAGGGACCGTTAACAAATTTCCGAATCAAACACTCCTGACAAACAAATGTAAACAGATGTCTTGTGACCAACTGACACAAAAAAGTGGTAATTCATGCTATTACATGAGACACACTGTAGCAGATCCCCCCCCCAAATGACGGATTTTGGCTATACTAATGAACAGTGAGGTTTATTGGGAGTAAACCCTGCGTTTCACCGTAAGAGCTGTAGCACAAACACAAAAAGGACAGTGTAAGCTACAAATCACACTCTTACAACCGTAACATTCGAAAATTAAAAATAACGTTCACCACTAAACACATCGACTCTGATTCAAAAACTATGACTGCAATAACACAAATTCACAATTCTAACCGATCAATATTAGAAATATCCTCATTCACAAAATAAATATACCTTGTGCTTCTATCAAGGGGGCCCCGCTAATAACAAGATGCATTTTTATAACACTGTTGCAACTTGTCTTCAGTTCCTTCTGTTGCCAAGCTGCTGCTCCACAACATAAACAGCGGGAGCTCTCTCATCAAAATAAAAGCATCAAATCAAAACCAGGAAGTCAACCATAAACTACATAAAACAAAACGACATAAAGGCAACTATCTCCAAAAGGGAATGCAACAAATAAGAAGCTTAACCTGGGGTTATTTATACACACTATTCTCTATTAATTTTTGAAGTCATATTCAATATTTTAAATAATTTTAATATTAAATAAAATAATGTTTTCTTCAATAGCTTCTGCGTCATGTGACCTATTGTCTCAAAATCAGTGTCATATTGTTCTACTAATCTGTAAAGATAATGCACAATCATTTTTATCCCATTTTAAGTAATTTTTAAAATTTTTTAGCTATTTTTTAGTCAAAATTTAGTATTTGTCTTCAATAGCTTCTAGGTCATGTGACCTACTGACTTTCAGTCAGTGTGAAATTATTCTTCCACTCCATATAGATGAGGCACATTCATTTTCTTTCGATTTTAACTTATTTTTAGCTATTTTTTTAGTCAGAATGTAGTATTTTTCTTCAATAGCTTCTAGATCATGTGGCCCATGGGCTCAAAGTCAGTGTGAAATTATTTTACTAGAATAGACTGAAAGCGTGTCCAATCCCTCTCACAGAAACTGGTTCCCAGAACTCGAGCCATGTGTTGAGATGAGATCAACTATTTCTAGTTGGAACCTGTGAACCTCACACAGCTCAGGCTGTATCCCCAGCAAAGAGGTGACATTCCATGCCTAGTGAAAAAGCTGCTGTAGCCCATGGTCAGATTGCCAAGGTCCCCGTCCTCGACCTTCTAACGACCTTCTCACATTGCACCCAGCCCTTTTGGCCCTTCCCTCTGGTGGTGAGTCCATTGGAAGGTGAACCTGTATTCCACTTCAGGCTGAGCCTGGCCAGACTCATTGGGTTAAAGCCCGGGCACCAGGTGCTTGCCAAGGTGCCCCACCTCCAGGCCTGGCTCCAGGGTGGGGCCCTGGTTACCTGCGTCCAGGCAAGGAAACACTGCATCCATTGATTGTACTCTTCATAAGGGGTCTTTCGGCTGCACTTTGTCTAGTACATCACCTAGGACCTTGGGTGACCCTTTATGGGGTATGAAGTCCCTGGGAGCATAACTCCTCAAACCCATCCACCATGATAAGGTGGTAACCTATGGAGAGGTGAAGAAAAAAAAATAACTTTTTTTAAATATAAAATTACCTAAAAAATAAAAAGGGGTCAAAATGAAATAAAAATGAGTGCGTCTCATCTCTCCAGTCTAGTAGAACAATTTCAGACTGATTTTGAGTAATTAGGTCACATGACTTGGAAGCTATTGAAGAAAAATATATTTAATATTTTTAAATATAAAAATATCTAAACATTAGAAAAAGGACTCAAATTGAATAGGAATCAGTGTGCCTCATCTATACAGACTAAATAATAATTTCACATGTCATGTGATCACACTTGATCACATGACCAAGAAGCCAACAAAGAAAAATATTAAATTTGACTAAAAGCTAAAATATATGAAAAGGGTTAAAATGGAATAAAAATGAGTGTGCCTTATCTATAAAGTCTAGAAGAACAATTTCACACTGATTTTTAGTCAATAAGTCACAGAAGCTATTGAAGAGAAATACTAAATTTTGACTATAAAAATAGCTAATAAAATCAAAAATGATTTAAAATGGAATAAAAATGAGTGTACATCATCTATACAATCCAGTAGAACAATTTCACTCTGATTTTGAGTCAATAAGTCACATGACCTAGAAGCTACTGAAGACAAATACTAAATTATGACTAAATAAATAGCTAAAAAATAAAAAAAATATTTAAAATGGAATAAAATTGGTGTGTCCCATCTACACATTTTAGCCTTGTGTATTTTAATCCTGCTCAGCGCCGCTCCTACATCGGCGGGAAAGAGAGTCAGTGGAAGGTGGTCTGGAGACACATCTGCCTATGTTCTCTAACTTCTGAAGACTCCACAGAGCAGTTTCATTTAGATTAAATTGTTTACCAGCTAGGTGACTTCTGAAGGCAGATTTCCACTCTGGATTTTATTTAGAGGAACCAAGGTAAAGGGGGAAAATGCAACATTTTTCAGGTCTCATTTTAAAATATGTAATCCTCCATACACATTTTTAAATTTTGTGTAGGACTGTTATCAATCACAATAAAATAAGCTGAACTTTGGGTTTGAAATAGGACAGAATGTGGACACAAGGTGAGAAGATGTTGAAGAAGCATTTGTTTCTCTTTTCTGTAAGCCTTTTCTGTTTGCAACAGTAAAAAGCATGTAGAAAGCATGCAATCTTTGCAATATGTCATTGTCTCTGTTCAAGTGTTAAATTGGTACAGTGCTAAGCCTCTTATTTGTATGCTCTTGTGTTCAGTAATGACAAAGCAACAGATACTTTAGACAAGATTTTAATCTCAGTCTGTTGCTATTTTTGAATTTTTCCTCTTCGATGACTGATCCCACAGCAGCAACAGGACAAACAATCCATCCATTGCTTTTCCTGTCCCTCCCCTCTTTAGTCATCTTACTCTCTTGGAGGTGGAGTTACTGAAATAGTTGCAGTTGAAAACACACGGCAAGAAGTTTATAGTGGGGAAAGGATCAGATGTTCAGGTAAGAACATGCCTACATGTTTGCATGTCTCAGAACAGAAGAATTCTTTAGATTCTTTTTTTTGTTTATTTGGCTTTAGTATATGGGACTATTCATTTATGCCTAGGTTCCTGTGAAGGAATGATGAAAATGCCCAGATGCACAATGGTAATCATCTTGCTTTTAATTATTGGACACTATGCCAACACTTGTGCATTCAAAGAAGTAAGCATTTTAAAGCAAAGAGCATCTGGGAACACCAGATTCACTGCGCTCTGGTTGTGGGAATGTGGGAATATCAGGGAGCCTTCTCAGTCTCTTTGTTGCACACTAGGCTCCATGCTGCTAGACGACAGCCAAACACTAGCTTGTGTTTTCAGCAGAATGCTTTCTTTTTCCCCACCGGCTGTTTTTCTTAGAACTGTGCAGAGCTCTGAGGACCCTGTCATTACTGAAATTAAAAGATGCGGTGACTAGATGCATACCCAGCTGTGGAGCAGAGCTGTTTGTTGCATGACACATTCCAAAAGTAGTTGTGGTTACAGTAGACTGAATAGAAGTATAGATGCTAACTACCTGTTCAAATATGCCTGTACTTTCTAATCCTGAGACCCGGCCCATACACTTATGTCTATTTTTGAAGCTTATTTTTTGTTCCTACTTTGAGTTACCCTTTCTAGCCCTAGAGTACTCTTTAGAGGACATCTTGGGCTTTCCAGGGATGTGTCATGTGATAGCTTTGCATACCGGGAAGTCCCCTTTTTTCCTAAATCAAAATGGCCTACCTCCCAGCAACCACATCTTATGGAAAGAGGGTAGACGAGTCAAATATTTAACTTCTTTGGTTATTTTTGTCATGATAATTATTGATATTCTTGTTAATTAAATACCAATAACAATATTTTGGCCAGTGGAAACAATTTAATAATTTCAGTTTAGAAATAACAGACCTTTTATGAATGTCAATTGTAGTGAACATCTGGACCATTTCAGTGTATTTAAAATCAGTTTCACAATGGACTCAGCACACTGTTGTAGGAGAAAGAAGTGAAATAGGATTCTACACAAGATAGTAGAGCGAGATTCAGATCTGGAGTTGTCAGATGAAGATGAGGTTAAGTATCAGCCTATGGTAGGGAACTTCATCAGATCCAGGATAATCTGATGAAAAGACAAACTCATGGTGCGTTCACACCAAACGCGTTACGCATGTCAAAAACGCATCTTATGCTTCAAATTTGATACGTGTGCACTTTTGGTGCATTCATACCAAAAGCGTGTTGAGCATCAGGTGCGTCTGGTTTACATTCACAGTCTATGTGGAACGTCATAAAAACGGTTCAACCATTTCAAATCATGCCGCTTTGACTTTGAATGTAAACCACATTTGGGAGACTTTCAAAACACGTTTGGTGTGAACGCACCATCAGAGCCAGAGGGAGAGCAGGAAAGTCGAAGTGCTAGGTGGGCCAGGATTAATTTGTATGTTTGTCTACGGTCAGGCATTTGTGATGGGGATGCCCATTTCTTGGTTCTGGTTGACATTCGATGAAAGCTCAACATTTGGTCCTAAAGATCTATGCTACCCGCCATCACTTCTGGTTGTCGTACCTGGACACAATTTTTTTCTTTATTTGACCATCAACTGCAAATATCGTTTAGATCTTTCCCATAAATTTTGGAGGCCATCACCACAGGTTTATCATCAAACCACTTTGTGACAGTCAACTAAGATGCTCCCTTCTGTTCAGTGGTCTATCTTCTGGTAATTGGCCTGGCTTTGGTATTCTTTGGTTGATCAAATTGGTTCCATTGCTGGAAGACCCTTTGAAAAGTCTGCAGAACTTCTTCCTCATCATTTTCCTGTTAATGACTGTCACTTTTGATTTTTTAGTGAAGAAGATTTTGACTCTGGGAAAGCCAAGATAGGCCATGTGTGCTGATATGCTGAAGAAAGTTCTTGTTCATGTGTGTGATTTTATACTTCTATCATGTTCAAAATAAGTAAAAAAAAAACAAAACAAAAAAAAAACAATTAAATAAGTGAAAATAAATAAAGTCTTCATTCCTTGGGCAATAGTGTTTAGGGACACCCCTGCTGTTTGCAGCCATTTTTGGTTTTCATTTCAAGTAACAAGCAACAGACTGCAACCAGAAATTGATAACATCTGGTTATTAAATGTATTTTTCAAATTTTACCTCTTCTTGGGTTAATGTGATTCATTAATCACTAATCTGTACATTTTTCCATTTTTTAAATTCCGTCATAATTTAGACTGAAATCGTCCTGATGTCCACTGCAATGGACATGCTGTGAAATTTAAATAAATTTAAAAAAAAAAAAAATAAATAAAATGGTAAGGTGTTCACTTTGGCCTCAATAGGTAGAAAATCACATAAATACAGAAATTGGAAGACACTTTTTTTCTTCGGTTCTCAGGAGGATAAGATATGTAGTAAACATAGATGTATCTTATTTAAAACATTTTTAAGGCTTGTCACATCAGTGCCTAATACCTGCTATCTCTGCAGAATATCTATGTACAGAGCTATTCATGTTTCCAAATATTGAGCAGTTAAAGTCAGAGCAAGAGGAATGTTTAAGACATTTTATTGCTGGTAAAGATGTTGTGACCCTATTCCCTCAAGGTGGTTTACAGCACATCAAAATTTGCAGCTTCTTATGCTTAGTGCATTACATATGACATGACCAAACATTAGCGATTGGGAAGAATCAGAGCCTAACTTCAACAGTGTCAACGCTTCCAGCTGAAATTGTTCGTCAATAGCCGAGAACTTCTGAATGAAGTGAAGCGTAGAACAATCAGCAGATTTTCACCAGGCTAATGTGAATGGAAGTCATATTGGATTTTGAGACCTGGATTTGTTAGAATTCTCACCCTATCCAAGTTCGTCTTCAGGAGTCATTACAGGGTATATTGTTATGGTGTAACAAATGGGACACTTCATGACATTTTTCAAAACCGGCAGAAAAGAAATTGTGAAAGCCTTTGTAATGACCCTTTTTAAGTCGGCTAGAGCAAAGTGCTGCTCCATTGGATTAAGATCAATGTTTGGTTTGGGTTTGGATTAGGGAGAGCACTTTGTTCTGCTATGTTCTGCTTTAAGCAGTATCTGCTGTTAGACCAAGCTAACAATCAACAGACACTGAACATTCTGCTTATTGACAGGCCAGTAGGGGAATAACTGTCCAAGCTTTTTTGAAGAGGACGTGGTCTTCGCTTGTCTTCAGTTTGACATGAGAAAACTCATTGTCCAACTTGACAGGAAGTAGATGGGCTTAAGTCTTGTTAATGCATTGGTTAACATTAGGACCTTTCCCAGAACTCTTTCCTCCATCTGGGGGATGGTCTTCAGTCACTGGGCCACGCATATCTTTCTTGAGAGATCAAAGAGCACTTTGCAGTTTTCCACAGTGAGTGGATATGAACTGTACACAGTCATTTAATGTATCAGTGAAAGAATGAGTGAGCTGTTTGCTCAGATGTGAAAATTTTTTCCAGTTTGGTGCTGGTTGTCATTTCATGGCATATCTGACAGAAAGTACTGATGTTGACTGGTAACCTCAGGCTCTTGGTCAGGGCTGCAGTTCTTCTTTAAGGTACTGGCTGTTTTTAGTGGCATCAAAGTTGAAACAAAAAAAACTAACTTTTTTCATCCTAGCTAGTTTATTAAAGGTGTATATTGTTAGGAGTGTAGCTGAAGGAAGATTTATTTAATTTCAATTTAATATTCTATTTTTCAATGATTATGACCAAATGTTTCTGACTCTGGGCTCTGTCCCAACTCGTCATGTTCTTCCATCACACCACATCATTTCTCTTTAGGGAGCTGGCTTTGCTGCAATGTCATCTCTTCTCTTCATAAATAAGAATTTATTCTGGAAAACCAGGGCCGTGCAGAGACCTTTGGAGGGGTACGGGCTCAAAGTTAAAAAGGGGCATTTAACAAGATCTTAAAACACCGTACACCAACATAGCAACAGTCCATATTAATCAAGAATTTAAGTGGGACCTACTATATCATTGCCATCATGTAGGGACAATGCAAAGCAAATGTAGTATATTTTCTCCAACAGGTTTAATGTTGCTGTTTCTGCTGCTGACAGTCCTGGAGGGCTGAGTTGATCTGAGACTGTAGCTGTTAAATAGACCTTTGGAGAGAAGGTCGCTGGTTATGAAATAAGCAAATTTGCTGCCATTTTACTAATAAAGCCCGAATAATATCTATTTAACCTCTAGAACAACTTGGCTGCAGACTGCTTTATAGATCAAAAAAACTCAAAGGGGTTAATTCTATATAATTTTTTGATGTTAGCACCTCTGAGATCTAGAATTGTAAGACTGGGATATCAAGGCAAAGAAAATTCAGTAGCTGTTGGTAGGGGCCCTCCAAACATTCAGGGGCCCCTAGAAATAGTTTAATTGTAACACAGACCATAGATGTAAACCTGTAGCATTCATTTATAGAGAATGACGATGTTATTAAATTTTATTTAATGCATTCATCTGAGAAAAAAAAATTGTACATTTAGGATTTAATTAGGCAGTTTACTTTGTAAAAGTTTAAAGAATCATTTTTGATAGTTTGATTGTTGTGTTACCATAACTACAACATGGTGAAATCTTTGTGTTTGAATTGGGTTTGTTCTATGTCAGTCCGCCGATGCTTTGGGGACATTTTGATTCATTTAATTGTGGCATGTTTGGCTTTATGCTGCGGTTCTAATTATTGCTAAAGTATTTTTGCTGATGTCTGTTTTGTGAACTCCAATTGCTATGGGCCGAAGCTTCCTTTAACACCTGAGGTTCTGCAATAACTTCTATTTACATTCAAAAATAAAAAACTAAAAATGCACTGTTCCAAATTATTATGCAAAGCAGATTCTCTAAACATTTTATGGATTATAAAGAACTGCAAACAGTCATTATTTGAATGTGCAGCATTAAGTGGTCATATTTACTAAAATCAAAAGCTATTTCGATGTAAAACATCTTAACAGACCGAGTCACATGTTAACATATGACCCTTTCTTTGATATCACCTTCACATTTCTTGCATCCATTGAACTGTGAGTTTGTGGATAGTTTCTGCTTGAATTTCTTTGCAGGATGTCAGAATATCTTCCCAGTGCTGCTGTTTTGATCTGAACTGCATCCCACCCTCAGATCTTCTGCTTGAGGAAACTCCAAAGGTTCTCAATAGGGTTGAGGTCAGAGGAGGATGGTGACCACACCATGAGTTTCTCCCCTTTTATGCCCATAGCAGCCAATGACACAGTGGTATTCCTTGCAGCATGCATTGTCATGCATGAAGATGATTTTGCTACTGAAGGTATGGCTCTTCTTTTTGAATCATGAAAGAAAGTGATTAGTCAGAAAGTCCATATACTTTGCTGAGGTCATTTTCACACCTTCAGGGACTCTGAAGGGGGTGACCAGCTCTCTCCCCATGTTTTCGGCCCAAAAAATGATTCCACCACCTCCTTGCTGACATCACAGCCGTGTTGGCATGTGGTGGCTATCCACCACCAATCCACTACTGCGTCCATCTGGACCATCCAGGGTTATGCAGCAGTCATCAGTGATCAAGTCTGTTTGAAAATTAATCTTCATGTACGGCTGGGCCCACTGCGACCGTTTCTGCTTGTGAGCACTGGTTAGTGGTGGCCCAATAGTAGGTTCATGCACCACAAGCCTCTGGACGATCCTCCACCTTGAGGTTCCAGAGGCACCATCAGCTTCAAATAACTGTTTGCTGCTTTGTAAGGGCGTTTTAGCAGCTGCTCTCTTAATCCAATAAATTTGTCTAACCTCATTATGCGTTTATCTTCACAAACCCTTCTTTGTTATGAATCGGCCACAAATCTCTTGACAGTACAATAACGCTTCAGTTTTCATTAAATATCTAATGTTTTCATACCTTGTCATATAGCACTATACTATCTGATGATTTTCATCAGCAGAGATCCTTTCTCTTTCCAATATTGCTTGAAACCTGTGGCCTGATTAATAATGTGGAACACCTTTCTTAAGTAGATTTCCTTTAGTTGAACTCACCAGACAAACTAATCAACCCAGGTCTCTGAAATTGATTATAGTAATTCAAAGAGTCCTGACACACAATACCATCAATAAACTTAATAGCACTACAAAAAATTTAATCTTTATGACACTTAAATCCAATTTGCATAATAATTTGGAACATGGTGTAAAAAAAAATGTTTTTGAAAAAAACAAAACAAACAAAAACTAATAAAGGGCCCTCTGCCCCCTGCATGTTCATGTTTGTTTGTGATTTAATCAGAAGACTATTTCTGACATTCTTATTGTTGCTGACACAAATTTATTCTATGAAGATTTTATGTGATAGAACACTTCATATTTGTTAAATGGAAATTCAAATTTTGAATTGAAATGTAAGAAATGTTTCCATTTTGTTCCCCTGCATCTTTTGAAAAATCTCCTTGCTGTGCAGTTCTTTTGGGGTTGGTCTCTACCAGTTTTCCACATCCTGAGACTGAAATATATTCATACATAGACTGGCTGTATGCTCAGGGTGTTTGTCCTGCTGGAAGGTAAACCTCTACCCCACTCAGGTCTAGATCAGTGGTCTGCAACTCCAGTCCTCAAGCACCACTGTCCTGCAACTATTGGAGGCATCCTTGTTCCTCAATCAAAATTTTGAATTAATTCTTTGGTATGTCAGAAAGTTAGCAAAACCTAACTTTCTCAGAGGCTGAACTCCAAAGGCGACTCTTTTGCCTAACTGAGTTTTACTGTGGGGTGAGTTTTAGCAGTGATGTCTCCAGCATAATGAATGGAGGAGAATACAGTCCAATCAGTTGCTTAGACTAAATGGAAACTACTAAATTACTAGATTAAACAAGGTTGAGTTCAACTACATGCCATGCTTTTTAGATTTTTGTTTCTAAAAATATTAAAAACTATTTACCCATTTGCTTACCCTCAGTCTATCTGTCAGGTAAAATATAAATAAAATACAGTGAAGTTTGTAGTGTAAGGTGACAAAATGTGAAATATTTCATGGGTGTGAATATTTTTTAAGGTATGCTATGTATTAGAGTATTCTCAGGTCAAACCAGATGATGCACCTACACAATCAAATGGATTGAATCACAACACAATTCACAGGGGAGAAGAAAACAGGTAGTGCTGATATTTTGCTGAAGTCAGATGCATACTCCTGCTCAGAACCATCTGAAACCCCATCTTGGCACTTTTAAACAAGATCTTTTCAACCCCTAAACACAAGCATTGTCTGAGGGAACACGCTGCAACATGTTCCTCAGCTCCGAGGCTGATTACAGGCTGCTTTCTGTGGGTGGGAGGTCCAGGAAGGTGCTCTGTTAAAATGTTAAAAGAATGCAGAAGAATACAATCTGAGCTGTTTTACTGAGTTAAACAGCTCAGTAAACTTCCTCAAAGTAAAAGGGATGCAATGAAACCCTTTCTATGCCAAGGAGAAACAAGAAAGAAAAAAATAGAGTGATTATGATTATATTAGCAGACAGTCATTATATTAATACATTTTACATTTAAATAATTTCCAATAAAACCCCATAAGGTCATTACTGATGTTTTGGTAAGACTTTATTTGACGGGGTGTGCATGAGACTGACATGACATAAACATGACATAACATCTGTCGTGAACATGTCACTCTGTAAGTAATAACAATTTAATGCAAAGTTGCTCTAGAAATTGCATTGACAGTCCATTAAAAGTGCCAACTTTGCATTAAAGTGTCATTATTTACAAAATAATGCAGAGTTGGGAATTTTAATGCAACGTTTAAAGCAACTTTGCATTAAAAGTGTCTTTATTGGGGTGCTGTGGTGGTGCAGGTGCAAAGCACAACCCACGTATGGAGGCTTTAGTCCTCATGCCGGTAGTCGCAGGTTCAATTCCCGGCCTGGCGACATTTGCCGCATGTCTTCTCCCTCTCCCAATCCCTAATTTCCTGTCGAGCTACTTTCAAATAAAGGCCACTAGAGCCTCAAAAAATCTTTAAAAAAAAAAAGTGTCTTTATTTATCGAATGACACTCCATGACAACTATCATAGACATTCATAAAGATTCCTTCATGTTCATGACAGATGTTTTATCATGATTATAACTGTTTCATGCCAGTCTTATGCACACCCCATCAAATAAAGTGTTACCAATGTTTTTGGAGGACATTTACCCCCTGTTGACTGTGAATGTCAGTGGTCACCAGCAAACATCATGTCATTACATGGACGAGTGCTTAGCCTCAGGGTGAGGCCACATCTTGTTCATGTACATATTTCCTGGCTCTGCAGGGAACAGAGTTTTCTAATAGAGATGTAGAACATGCCTCAAAACTCCCTTCAAATGACTTTCCTCTGAGAAAAAAAAAGCTTTGTTTCCTTTCCCTCTTGTCTTGAACTAGACTTATTTATGATGTTAGAAGGTCAATTTTCAGATGCACATAAAGACAGTGCTCCAATCAAGTGCTTTTTTTGCATTTGGCTGTTTTACAACAGTTTACGATTGTTATTATTACCACAAAACATGAAGGAAAAACACAGAAGCACTTGAATAGGGGCAACAGTAGAATCCAACAGTGAGAGAAAGAAACTAAGGAGTTTCTTTGAGATATGATGAGTGAGATGGAAATTAAATAAGTTCAATAAACAAGATGCAGAGCAGCTAGGGAGCTGAGGGAAGGTAATACACACAAGAGAACCTGAATGGAAACACAGAAGATCTAACTAACCAAAAGCTATGACCTTATAGTCTAAAGCAAAATGCACAGAAAAGGACATAAGGAAGAACTAAGGAACTCAATACAGAGAACTAATTACTGTTCTTTGTCTTGAACAGTAATACAAAGAAATGTATTACTTTCAGTTGTTTGAAAATAATACCAAACACTGTGTTACCCAATGACAATAACACTAAAAGCATCTCATTAAAACAGATTAAAAACAAAACTCAAACAGCTCAAACAGGTGGATCATGACAAATTAAAATAATTAAGAAACGAAAAAACACTTACTTTTCATCCTCATGACTGTTTATCTGCATTACCCATTAAAAACTTAAACTAAAATTAAAAACAGAAATCTTGTAAGCCAGTGTTTAAATGTATGGTATGAAATTTTCACAAAAAAATTGTTTTATCCATATTTGTTAAAACGGTCATGTTATGACAGCTTGAAAAGCTTGCGCTCCTGCACCTCCACTCTGTGGTAAAATTACCACAGGGTGGTCAAAATGATCACAGACAGGAGGAGGGTCTTAGTGCTGTCAATCACCCTTATGCACTCTGCCTTAATGTGGTAATTAAGGCAGAGAAACAAAATACTGATCCAGAAAAAATGTTTATTAGCTATCACGCTAACTAGCCTGAGCATTCATGGCTAGTTAGAGGTTGAGGTAAACCAGTTGAGGTTCACCTCAACCTCAACTGGTTGAGGTGAACCAGTTGTAGCTTAGCAGAGAGCAAGGGAGAGGAGCAGCGTGTACATGGGAGTGACTGACAGTGCTAAAACCCTCCTCCTGGCTCTGATTGGTTGTTTCTGAAGGAGCCGTGTATTTCAGTAGTTAGGAGCACTGGGAGAAGGCAGTGCTACATGTTTTTCACAGATGACATGTCTCATAACATAGTGACAGTTTTAATAAATATGCAAAAATCATGTTTTTTATGAGTTATTATATGAGTATTAAATTATTTAATCACAAATATGAAGCAAGAAGAGTTGAAATGGTAAACTACTCGAGAACAAATTAGTTTTCTTGATGTGTTCAATAGTTTTTTGCTTATTTTACGAAATGCCTTAGCCTGAAATGTTGTGTTTTCCACAGATCCCGACTGACCATGTGACCCACTAAAAGGCGGGGCTTGTCATGCTGTCAAACGTAAAATTGAGCGAATCCCAGACAAACTCTGACTGGAGTGTGTTTGTGACAGACCCAGCTTCCATCTAGAGGCTGCTAGATATCCTGCCTATAAAGCCTTGGGACTGAAAGCGATGGGTTTTCCAGGTCACACACTAGCCTTGTCCTTGCTTGTGGTGCTTCTGCTTTTACTGACCTCATCTCTTTGCTCGCTAGTAAAAGTCAATAAAGGTTTAAAGGTGAAACGAGGTCAGTCAATCTACCTTCAGGAAGGGGATCTGCAGTTCCATGTTCCTGCTCAGAAGGATGTATGCAAGGTGGAAGTAGTATTAAATGAGCCCATAACTCAAAGAGTGGGAAAACTTGTGCCACAGGTAATGGAACCCTCGTATACAAGATGAAAAAATGTTAATTCTTTTTACCAGGACTAAAACAATTTGAACAACAGGTTCTTCAAGTTGTCGCACCACCCATAGGCCGGTTGATACAGGCTGCACCAGCCTATATCACCAGCTGGACCAGCCTTTGATATATCTATTTAAAAGTTGATACATCAAAGGCTCAGGGCTAGGGTACCAATCATCTCATATATGTGTCGGCTGTCCATGGTTCCTCACATATAGGGAGCTAAAACTGTGACTGCTGACACTGATTTGGCATTGAAAGATAAAATGTCACTGAAAAAAGAAACAGTGACACTGAAGAATTTATGATGATGCACACATTAGACAGTGAAACTTCTTTTTCCCCGATAAGTTTTCAATGCCACTGCAGAGAATTCACCTTTACAAATGAGTTTCATTTGTAAAGGTGTGAATTTGCAATCAAACTCTGATGTGGACACAAATGCAATTTCTGGTACCCCTACAAACCTAGGTCACAGTTCAGTTGAAGTGAAGTCTTCTGCAGTTCAAGTGCATGTGAATGCCAAGGGGCCGCTGCAAAAGCAGAAAGTGGATGATAGCATAGGGCACTCTGGGTAAATATAAACTAAACAAATATGAGAGTCTAGCCCTAGTGAGAGAAATGGCCAACCAGACTATCAGGTATAAAAATATTCTTAGCTGCGTTGTCGCCGGGGGAGGGGGTGGCAAATGGAAGATTGATTCACAAGACCTTCTGCTTCACACTCGGCTGTGAACCGCTCCAGTGAAAGCTGTAGATCGTGACTAGATGAGGTCAATACGACCACATCATCTGCAAAAAGCAGAGACGTGATCCTAAGGCCACCACAACAAATCCCCTCAACACCCTGGCTGCGCCTAGAAATTCTGTCCTTAATGGACCTCTGACCTTAACGGACCCTCAAGCCCTCTCTTGCACTGTCTGGGTTTCCGAATTGCGCTTTAAAAACACCCCCGTAGAGGAATTAGGTGTGATGGGCATTAAAAGTAAAGGTCAGAATCGGTGGCAGAGTTCAATTCTCACTGGAAACGAGTGAGAATTGAACTCTGAATTGAACTCTGCGGACCAGATTCTGACACCATAGTCATACAGGGACTTAACAGTCCTCATCAAATGGCCTGATACCCCATACTCCCAGAGAACCCACAACAAGGCGTCCCATGGGACACGGTCAAACGCCATCTCCAAGTCCACAAAGTACATGTACACCCATACACTCCAGGACCCTGCTGAGGGAGTAGATCTGGTCCAGTGTTCCACAACCAGGACGAAAATCACACTGCTCTTTCTGAATCTGAGGTTTGACTATCCGATATGTTTGTTTTGTTTTATTATCATTATTAACTGTATAAACTGACAAGTATTTCAGTTTTAGTTTTAAAGAGGCTAATTGGCAACTTGTATTTTCAAGAGGTGAATTAGACCTGACTTACTTGCAGTGGCATTGAAAACTTGACTCATCAAAGACAAACCTGAATTGAATACACAAGACTGACTCCTTACCTGACAAGTCCCCATCTAATGATAGAAATCAATGTTTTACTGGTATGGCAATAACTTCTTGGCAATAACTCATGATGAAAGGTTTGATCATTTTCCCTATACGGTACATTTTTAAACCAAACACATTAATTGGATGACCAAAACTGACACAATTAGAAATAATTGCAGATATATATATTTTTCTCCTTTTCCATTTTCATCGAGAAATGTATATATTTTATTTTTCATGCGTTGCTATTTTTTTATTTTTTCTTGCATACTCTTTTTACTTTAATGTATGCATTGCCTCCTGCCAAAGAGGAGGGCGGTGTCTGAAGGCTTCAGCTTCTGCCTATTGGTTGGTTAGCATTAAACTATTGCTGGGTTTCAGATGACATAGCGTCATCCACTGCAGATGGAAGGCCAGAGATAAATGCAGCCTATTTATTTCTGTTGATCCAGCATCAAAATGTCTAAATGTGTCCTGTACGGTTGTTCCAACCATTCTAATAGAGAGAAAGATATAAACATTATTTTCGTGTTTCAAAGGTAATTGGTCACAAGGGAATTAATTTTAAAAAACTTGCCGAAAAAAAGAGAAAAGTGGATCAACAATCTACAGCTAAAAACTTGAGGTGCGGAAACTAACAATGCCAGAGTTTGCAGAGCCACTTTCTAACAGATAACGATCGCATTGTTTAAATTGTACTTTCAGATGTTTTATTGGACAGTTACTTAGAAAGCCAAGCATTCATTAAGATATATTATTTTTATGCCCTCGCATGGTTGTCCTCAGAGTGCTAATGTTGTTAGGAGTTAACTCATTGCCTCACAGATGAAAAATATAATGTTTATTCAGTGGGACTTTCATGCTAAAAAAAAAAAAAAGAAAAAGAAAAGCTAAACAAATTAAATATAGCCTATCCAGCCACACAGTCACAGTGAGCTGTGACTATTCACCCACATGCTTCATGTCTGGCCATGAACGTGGGGTTTCTGTAGATCGCAGTGAATGGTTGACCTACGTTGGACCTGAATCCAGCGTCCTACACCAACTCAACATTAATGTACAACTCAAGTATGAATTTGTGTTTACAGAAGCTAAATAAATTATTTACTAGGAGATCCAAGCTCATAGAAATAACATGGGTTAGTTTGTTGTTAGCGATAGCATCGTTATTATAAACAAATTAATTAAAATAGCACAATTCACTACTCTCCCGGCAGAACCAAGTCGACAGTCATTCAAAGTTTCTTTTGATCCTAAATGCTTGACCCAACTTGAAACTAAAGGATTGTATTCTCCAGGCCTTTGAAAGCTTTCTTCTGGCTTGTGGTATAATATAAAATCTGTAGCGCCAGATAGTTAGTTATGTGGATCGCCTCGACACCGGGTAAATCCTCAAGATTTTAAGAGAAGTCCTTTTTACCGTGATAATACGGATATCCTAAATATATCCTATATGTATGCATATTTTTTTGAGATGCTTTGTTTGTGCCAGCCTATTTAGGGGTACTCATTGTGATCAATTTTGCTTTGTTTTGAACCGGAGAATAAGGAAGAAGGGGAGGGATAAAGATGTTGGAGGGATGAAGAAAAGCTTTTCAAAGTGGTTGAAAGACATTAGGTGAGTAATGTCAGTGTATCAACAGGAGGGTTGTAAATATTCAGGTTAGGTTAAGCTAGCCTAAAATGGCAGGTGGCTGTTTTTGTATTGTTAGGGTTGCCACTCGTCCCATAAACTACGGAATCTTCTCGTATTTGACTGTTAAATGTTGTGTCCCGTATTGCACCGATGCCAGGCTCAATTTGTTGGGTATTTCTATACACAGGCTGATAGACACAGGCTGTCACACAGATCTCAACAATAATGACCAAAACATAACACAGGAAATATTAAGGTCAGATAAATTGTCGTGGCGGGAGCTAAATAGGGCCCCCGGTCTCTGCTGTCATGGTTGCCTAGACACTACACAGCCACGGTAAGCTGCTCTCAGCCAACGTCTTTTTAAAATGTCCACCGATACTCCACCGTCATTTAAAAAAAAATACAGACGTGAGTGGGAAGACACACATTCCAGGCTAAACAATTTCAGTGAAGTTACAACGGGGCGATTTTAAAAGAAAATATGTTTGGGATATTTAGATATAAGAATGAAGGATACATGCTAACAAAATGCCTCAGACCTGCCGCCTCTAGGTGGTTGTAGAGGCTGGTGGAAGTGGCTCTTTGGCTCACTTATATATTAAATGATAAAATATTGCCCTAATTTTTGTTTCGTTCTTTTTTAATTGCTCTCTAGGCTGCAATTTATTCACACATATATACATGTACAACTCAGATCAGATGCAGTGTCCAGTCAGTAACTGTTATCCTACAAGGACATCATTTAAAGTAAAATTTTTATGTGGTTTGACTGCTGTATTTTTTAAACCTACTTAACACAAAATTTATGTTTTTCAGCTGTGAGGATGGCGAAAAATAAGAGGAGATGAATCAGGACAGACAGGGGAAAGCAACAGATTGGTCTAATATTAGGTGGAAGTGAGGGAACAGCTACTTAATCCCAAGCAATATTTTTTAAACATTATTTTTAAAAACTGTATTAAGATCTGTAATTTTTTACAACTAATATATAATGCTTTTTTGACCATATGACTTAGTGGAGAACACCAAAGACAATGAGGTCATGAGGTCAGTGATATGCCACTTTTCCACTGGCTCAGCTCGGCTCACTTTTTGAGCTTTTCCACTGGCTTTTTTTCGGAGCTAGCCCGGCTGGCCCTGCTCCGAAGCAGGGCTCTAAAAAGCAGTGCCAGCCCTAAAAAAAAGCCGGTGGAAAAGCTCAAAAAGTGAGCCGAGCTGAGCCAGTGGAAAAGGGGCATTAGAAAAGAAGCTCAAAGAAAGGTAAGCTCTGTGGACGTGATGTCAGCAAAGCTAGCTGTACAATGACAAATTGCATTTAACATGGAAAAATGCTGTCACACACTGCGCTGTCACACCTATTATTGTACGTAGGTGTTGACTGACGTGTCGCAAATATGGAACGACGCTGTGACCAAAGTCTGCCATATAGTGATGTGACGTTCACAAATGATCCGATTCTTCTGAACAATTCTTTGATAAGAAAGATAGGACTGGAGCCTCACTAAGCGCTGTTCTTTGTTCTTGTAATGCTGTGCGTAAGCTGCAATAGCTATAATTATTTTATTCAATTATATACATTGATATTTATTTAATTAGCGAATAAATAAAACACGTACAGAATAACATGCTCATTGCTCTTTGACTGTTTTCATCACCTGTCTTGGTGGAAGACATTACAGCACTGTGCGCTGCCTGGCTTCATACAGCGGGAGAGGTCGAGAATAGTCAGGCTGCACGCCTTGTGCTTGGTTACTTCTTGCTTGTTACTCCTTGGTCATTGTTCATAGTTGAGAGTTGTTTATCGTTAGGGCAGTACATTAATTGCTATGTTTAATGGTGCAGACAGTGGTGGTTTCTCACATGTGCAATATGGGCAACTGCCCAGGGTGTTATCTTGTTAGGGATGACACAAGAACTCCATGGATTGTGCCACAGATATGGAAGCAAAGCAGAATGAAGAAGAGTTTCAATTCATAATGATATTGGTTAAATTTATTTCAGCTCTAAGTATTTAATATCTAAGTGTTTTTATGGGAATGTGAATCTTTCAGATCAATTTAAGATGCAATTTTGATCATATTTACATTTTATTGTGTCATGTAGCATGGGGTGCTGGTCTTGGTCTTGACTTGGTCTCAACTTCCCTCGGTCTTGGTTTCAACTTGGTCTCGACTTGGTCTCGATGCACTCTGGTCTTGGTCTTGGTCTCGAATTAGGTGGTCTTGACTACAACGCTAGTCAGTACATTGCTAATAAAATGATTTAAAAACTTTTAATATATGAACTAATTTCCCATAATTTAGCTAGATTATTTATATAATGTACAGTTTTTCATGGGCTGAGGAGCGATCATAAATGGCAGAGAACAAATTCGAGGCGAGGCAGGCAGTTTTCTTGCCTCATGGCAGGAGGCACTCATGATCCCAGACATTGGTTTTGTGACTCCACAACTGCAGAGTAAGAGACAGTGAACAGTAAAGCCAGGCTCCAATGCTCAGAGCGCACCCTACTCCCCTCTGTGAAGTGTGGATTCAGTCAAATGCACAAAAGGGACCGAATGCGCAAGTTTACAAGCATGCAACAATGTAAGAATTGGGACACTATGCCCATGTGTTGTAACTAGGGGCGTAAATCCCGGGGAATGGTGGGTCTGGAATCCCCCAATCTTGGAAAAGTTCAGAATGGTCCCCCCCAAAAAATCATAAAACAAACCATTGTTTTTAAACAATATCATTATAAAAAGGCAGTAGAAACAAAGAACGAAATAAATCTGCCATTCATCTAAGAAAGAAATAAGAATGATTTTTTTGACTTTGGCTTAATGATCAGGTGACAGAAAAGCGCTTTGCAAAGTATGCAGAAAAAATTATATAAATCTGACCTGGAACGGTGTGATTGGAGAATCTACCGTTTATTAGCAGCGGATTCCTGCGCAGGGGAGCAAATCCCTGTTTCGTTTTTTGGTGCGACAAGAAAAGAGCTGAGCTTCTCTGGCCCCTGAACACCGCTGCTACTAAAGTAAGTTAAATGACATCACGAAAAGCAACCCAAACAGATGGCAGAGTGAACATGCGCCAAAAATAAAATTCTACTGCAGTTTTAGAAAAAGTAGTAAAACTTTTACCAGTAAAGCATTCATCAGCTGATACCATACATCACAGGTGTCAAACTCCAGTCCTAGAGGGCCACTGTCCTGCAACTTTTAGATATGCCTCTGCTGCATCACACCTGAATGGAATAACTAGGTCATTAGCAGGCCTCTACACAAGAAGGAGGTAATTAAGCCATTTAATTCCAGTGTTTTGTACCTGTGGCACATCTAAAAACTTCAGGGCAGTGGCCCTTGAGGACTGGAGTTTGACACCCCTGCCATACATGTTATTGTTTACAAGCTGAAATTTCACAAATGTGCTGGATGAGAAAAAACTGAGGTTATGATATTAACCTCAGTGCAGCTTTTGACACTGTGGACCATGACATTTTACTGAATCGACTGGAGAGTTGGGTTGGACTCTCCAGTCCAGTGCTCAACTGGTTTGAGTCTTACATAAAGAACTGGGATTTCTTTGTTTCAATTGGAAACTTCTCATCAAAGAGGTCAAAGATCACATGTGGGGTTCCCCAAGGTTCAATCCTAGGACCACTCTTATTCAATATTTATATGCTCCCACTAGCTCAGGTTATTACAGGAAATAATATTAGCTACCATAACTATGCGGATGATACACAGCTCTACATCACAATGTCACCAGGTGACTCTGAACCCATCCAATCACTGAATAAATGCTTAGAACATATAAATGTGTTTAGCTTAGAACAAAGCTAAAACTTTCTTCAGCTAAACAAAAATAAAACTGAAGTTATTATTTTTGGATCTAAAGAGGAGCGATCTATGGTCAATGCACAACTTCAGTCATTACAACTAAAACCTAGCGATCAGGCCCGGAACCTGGGAGTAGTGATGGACTCTGA
>CAEGAE010037287.1:0-58987 GCA_903067095.1 Girardinus metallicus
TATACATATATATATATATATATATATATATATATATATACACCAATGCATGCAGCATGCATAAGTAACTAGAAAAAGCCCATTATGTCATTTAAGCTCATGTGAGATAAAGCCTCACTGCTGATTTCAGACAAGGTGATAAGGCTCCAGACTATTAAATGACTTACTGGCACTTGAAATCCCCTTGTTACTTATCTTGAAGCATCAAATTAAGTGACATTTCTACTTCCTGGCATAACTAATTCCATTACATTGTCTCTGTTTGCACAACGACTTGTAAGTGATTGTGTGAGTCATTTGTCAAAAAACAAAACTGATTGTCAAGGAAGTCAAGGAATAAGAGCTGTTTTGTTGGTAAATGACACACATTCTAACACTGTATCAAGTACTTGTCAATCTTTTGTTACTGGGTAGGTGTGTAATCCCTGAGGTGCAATGGTTGACTTGGACCAAAACCAGACATTCCTGACATTTAGTAACTGTTGAGGCCTGAGATATTTGTAGACTTGTTAAAATAACCAGGCACCTTGGGTTGGAGCAAAGAGATGTTGAGGCTGCCTTTCAAAAGCTGGAATTATGTCTAGACCACACAACTTTCCCCTGGAGGGTCTTTCAGTTTAAGGGACCAAACGGGCAGAGAGGTTCTTCAAAGCATCAGGCAACGATGGGTCTTGAATACAGTCAGCACTTCTTGTTATTGTACTCCATCGTGCTTCTACGTCCTTTCTACATCCTTCACCAGAAACAAATTGGCCAGATGTTTAACCTGGAAAGCTGAAGCGCCATCCTGGTTAGACCCTCTTGAGCTGATGTGTTGTGTTTTTAGAGCCTTGGGCTAGCCGATGCACTCACACCAATCCAACACTGTAGAATCGAAACCATATTTCTCAGATCAACTTTGGTCAGTTCATAAAGGTTCCGGTCTTTAAGTTAGCTTCCTCTCTCTCTCATCCACACTTTTCTCTAATGGAGTGCTGAGTAGAGGCCAACCCCTTTCAGGAAGAACTTCATACTCATCTCCATCTGCATGAGTGTGATCTCTGGTCTTTCTGTCTGGATGATGACCAGCTGACTCACTCCTGCCTTCAATTGTCAGGTGTCTGATGACACCAGGGGAAATTTATTGGACAGAGAAAAGGCAAAGCTGAACCCATCAGAGCTATGACTTCCATCTGGACCCATGACTCTCGTTTACAGTTGGCTTTTACTTTTTGTTTTTTTGTTTTTTCTTGAGCACTAATTAATTCCTAGGAGATAAAATTCAATTTCATCCAGATGCTATATGATCCAGCAGTCATACCAGTCGTTTGGATGAAAATGGAGATGATATGTATGTCTCTGCTTTTTGATTGACTTATTCAGAAAGCAGTGAAAGGAGAAAATCAGATGATGATGATGATGATGATGGGATGACAAAGAGTTTGTCACAAGAAAAAAAAAAAACCCTTCACCCATTTTCAATTCCCATTTAAGTAAAACCTTTGCGGAAATAACTAACTCAGTTCTACATCTGGAAAATGGACTAACTTTCCCCAAAGCTGTAATTCTCCATTACAGCTTTCCATCATCCAATTAGTGCTCAAGAAACACATTAACATTTCTAGATATGATTGCAAACATGATCCTTCTTGAGACATCATTTTTATTGTTCATTTTGTGCTTTTGCAGACACGGGTTGATCCAGGGAAGTGGAACATCAGGTCACATTTCGGACTTCCACCCAAGCTCTGCTGAGGCTAGCCGTCCAACTTTTAAAAGTCTACTATTGGATTTCAGACACTGACAATTGGCTCTGGTTTAACTGCTTGTTAATTTAGCACTCCCTCTGGTGTCCATCCGCAGAATGAGCCACTCGCAGAAAGAGGAGCCTTTCAGCTTTGCTGTGCATCTGGATCGACTCCTACAGTGTCAAGAATTTTCTTCCTTCTGTATAATTTTATATGAAGCTAAAGATTTAAATCTTTTCGTCCAACAAGCTGCTCTCAGGAGCTGATTTCATGTGGGAGCATAGATGTTTCGTGCCCAGTTTCTAGCACCACATGAAATCAGTGTTCTGGGAGGCGGACTGCCAGCATGCACATCACTATACGTCAAAGTCATTTTCATCTCGGGGATTTATCAAGATCATATATCCTCAAATGGCCAATTGTGGAGGAATGTATTGGTATAACAAACTGTTATTAAACAGCTGCAGGTGCATTCAATTAGTACTTCTTAAAATTAAATAATATTTAACATCTTTTCACATTTGTGTAATTTGGTACTGTACAGATAAAAACTGGTTTGATTTAACTGATGAAATAATATTTAAGCACAAAACCGTTAACTTGAAGTTGTATTTATGTGGCTCTCTAGACTTGGGATTAGTGACTTCTTCTCTGACTGGCCTATGTTAGTACAGAACTCATTTCACTGAGGACAATAATACTTTATCAGCTTCTGTCAGCATCTATACACAATATTTTTTTGGTGCAACACATTCAAGTCTGAGATACAGAACCCATTTTCTTCCTGAATGGTATGATGGCTGAACATTTCCAAGATGTTAATACTTGCCTTTAAGTGTTTTTTTTATTTTTTAGACACTGAGAAAAAAATGTCTATCTGGATTTAAATAGTGTAAATAAACCCAGGGCTTCAACATTATACATAGAACAGTAGAATGTTTACATTTATATCCTCATTGTGGAGCAATAAAAAATATTGCTATTCAATTCTGTTCTATACTAATTATTGTAGGGATTTCTCTGGCAGAAAGTCATAATATGGAAATGTCACACTAAGCTTTACTTTTCAAAATGCCAAACATTTATGTAATATATTATTTAAGTTGGTTTCGATACTTTTTAAGGGTTTCTGAAAATGTTTTAATGTTTGTCTCTGACCATTTGCTGTTGTTTTAATCGTATATTTCCAGACGTTTTATTTGATCGAGACTGTAAGTTGCCCTTAAAAATGAAGTACAAACATTGGATGAGAGAAGAAAAAGTTATTTAAAAATCTAAAAATAGAGTAGATAAACTCTATCTACAGTGTGATAAAATTTAACAAAGATCACCTAGCAGAAGACCAGACATAACACATAACACCAGCATAGCTACTACTATGTGCCAAGTTTTCAACTCTGAACAAATCACCTTATTTGTGCAAAAAATAAATAAATAAATGTACAGTATAACCCCCTTGAGTTTAAGAGTCTAGAGGTTCAACAATCGGAGAAGAAAAGCACACAAAATAATTGTGGGACCTTCAAGAAATCTATTTATTAGAGCTACTTTAAAAGATTACAAGAAAGGTTTGCCCCATAAAAGGGCAATGTAATAATAATAGTTAGAAAATAACTTAAAACATCCACTCCATTTAAGTTATATATATCAGAAATAAGTTCGTCTTTTGTAGGACAGACAGTTTCAGACATTTCTTGTCGGTTTTTATTCATTCTAGTGCTATCTGACTGATTGTAAATATCATCTGGCAACGTTCAATATTGGCTCCTCCCCCTCAGTGGAAGATGGGAGGAGCAAAGCTCTGAGCTTTCTCCTGATTGGTCCATTTCCAATAATCCGCCATATTCAAACTTCCGCCGTCCAGTGTGTGTGTTGTCATTGATTCCGTGTTTTCTTTGTATAGATAAAGCAACTTTTTATACACTCGGACTTAGTTTTTCATCATCTACTCATTAATACACATCGGTATAGAATATTTTACAACTAACTGACTCACAAAATGGAAGAAAACGAGGAAGTTCACGGAACGACGGTGGGAAACCAGAAGCAGAAACTACGGAGGATTTCATCGAGGACGTCTACTACGAGTGTCATCAGCGCTGCAGAGCCGTCGCCCCAGCAAAGACTGCGGAGAAACAACTCGAAGAAGTACGTAGCTGCAAAAACGGAACAAACAAAAAAACAGTTTATCATTTGATAGCACTAAGTAGTAAAATGCGTAGGTAAAAATAGGTTTATTCCGAGATAACAGCCCCACTTCGTCGACTGAGACGGACAGGGCTAGTATTAACTGGCAAATGATGCCTTCAGGTGCGCCTCGTAGATTCCTCTGATGTGCCACTTAATAACAATAAGTGTTTGTAGAAAATTCTAGTGAATAAAAAAGCATTAATAATGACAATAATTCCTCGTTACAACTTAAGTAATAAAGATATAATCAATTTAATTCTCGAATGATTGTTTATTAAGTCATCTTATAAGTTATTAATTATGGGGTTTAGTTACAAGGAGTTGTTTTTATCAGAAAATATTACAAAATAGCTTATTTTATTTCGAGCAATAGAATTTACTAACATTATTCAGCCCAACTGACTATCAGTTTGTAAAAGATATTAAATCTGTGATTATTGAAGATTCTCTTGGTAATTGACAGGGAAATTTTTCAAAAATCTTATTTTATTTTAGTTTTTCATCTATTAACTGCATCAAAACTAAAAACAATGCGTCAACCCGAAATATTTTCTGATGCATTTATTTGAGATCAGTGAAGTCAGATAATGCTTCGATGCATACGTAGAAATAATTTAGAGTCTAATCAATTTCTTGTTGAATTTAAAACGTTTACCTTGGTTTTATATCTTCAGTCGATAGGAAATAAAAACAGTTTGAATCAGTGAAAACAAGCAGGTCAAAAGAAAAGCGTAATAAGTATCAGCCTTTTCAGTGTATCTTCAAATAGCAGAATACGTGGAATACATCTTTTAACTCTGATCAACAGCTTGATCGTTTCTGCAGCTGAACTATTACACTGTAGTAAGTGATAAAACGACGTCATGCAATCAAATTGTCTTTGTACTTGTCAACTTTAATAAATGCAAATAGTGTAAGGAGTTTTCTTCAGCTGGGTCACTGCATTCCAACATGTAGCAACTACAAATGTTCAGCAATGTGCCAAATATTGTGTCAAGTCCTCAATAAAGTGTTTCACAAAGTATAAACTCATTTCAAAATATGAACAACAATAAAATAGTTGGGGGGGGGATAAATAACTAGATAAAAATAGCTAAAAATAATATATAATAAGATACGAACTTAAAAATTGCATAATAAAAGCAAACCTAGTAGGTTTGCTAAACTAGAGCCAAAAGCCTGTGAATATCTTTATAAAATCATGTGATGAGAACAAGAGTAAGACTGGGTCAGTTTGTACAGCTGGCTTTTGACGGCTCCCTCTGAGAGTCATGACACTTTGCAGCTTCACTGTTTGGTCAATGTAACGGAGAGGTGTTTTTTTTTTTAGAGCCACAGAGCTGAACGACTCCTTGTAAGGCTTTAAATATTAGCACAGTTCAGTCACCTGTCAGTATCTGTCATATTTCAGGCCAAACTTGACAAATCTCAATGGAAAATGTCCTGAAAATGACATCCTTTTTACTATAGCTGCAGTAAAGCGCAGGAGAGTTTGAAAATAGGGTGTGTCCCTCTCCGTTTTTGAGATAAATTTGACTTGCCAAATTTATAAGACAGTTTACAAGCTCACAATCAGCTGCGGATGGTGTTCACTTGTTTCCACTGTGAAATGTTTGCAGAACGTTTGTGTCTTTTCCTGCAGACTCTCACTGCAGAGAGGCAGCTCTTTCACCTTCCTCACTCCAGGGACCCCTTGGGACTTCAGTCTAGTGAGTTCTTGTGACAGTGCTGCTGCTTTTATTTACTAATGCCTTATATGATGAGATTACCAGATAAATGTAAATAGTCATCAATCTATTACATCTTTTTTTGTGTGTATCCTTTTAACCTAGAAGTTAATTAGTTGAGCTGTTTGTACCAACTCTTTCCATTTACAGACGATGGAAATGCACTTTGTTTTACATGAAATCTGTTCTCTTTATCTTTAATCGGGTGTCTGAAAATAAACAGTCACCTTTTGTTTTGCTCCTATAGAAAAGAAAGCGCAAAGAAAAGGAGGATGACACCGTCAGCCTCTCCAGCTTTGACCTCAAGGTGAGCGATCATCCTCTGTATTCGATGCAGATCTTCTACTGAAAGAATCCATACGGCACATTATACTCCGTCTGCTTGACTCAGATCTCGCATACAATGAGCTCAGACTTAGCCTGCTAAAACTTTGTACATGAAAACCCCTCTAAGGAAAATCTAAAGAGAAAACCTTAAACACGCCATTCCTAAGCGCAGTCGGTCTCTGAGGGATGTTTTTGCTTCGATATCGCTGCAATCCATACAGTTATTTAATCTAACCACTCTATTTAGAGTGGTTAGACTCTACTTTTGATATTATTCATCAAAGAACACCAGGATTTCATGAGCTTTCAGATGTCATAATGAGACTTGCACGCTACTGTTTTACTGTAATAAAAGGGCCCTCTAGTTTCTGGTGGTGTTCCTTGTTGGAGAGGAGTCTGTGCAAAACTTTGCCATTTTAAGTCGTGAGCACTTAGTTACTTGACATGTTAAATGTGATGACACTATAAATTGCTTTAAACAGTTGATATGAAGCTTTGTTAGACACTTGAAGAGTCTGTATGACAGGAAAGCACTATTGCGTTTCTTTCCTGTTTTGTGGGGCTGCAGGAACTGCTAGACTTGTCCTGACCTGCATTTTGAGCTCCAAATGGTCTAAACACATAAACCGAATCTTATTACAAGCACCGAGTCATTCAAAATCCTGGCCCAGAATTTTACATAAAAATATGTATATTACACATAATGACCAAGCATGTAATTGTGAAGCTTAAAAAAACTGTTAAGTTGAATCTTTTCCTTACTTTGTGGGCAATATTCATTTCTGTGCTCACTCATTCTCAAATATGTCAAATATCACCTTAATTTAATGACGTGGAATAAAACCTAAAGGTGGGATGAGTGACTGAAATAATTCTGACTGACTTTATGATTTTATATATTCATTCAGTGGAGCTAATGTGAGATGACATTTTCCAGGAGCCCAGTAATAAGCGAGTGCGATCCCTGGCTAAAGTTTCATCTCTCGTCAACCTGATATCTCCGTCGAAAAACGGAGCAGTGCGGCGCTTCGGCCAGTCCATTCAGGTAAACGTTCACCCGACCGCACATTTATACCACAAAATAAGACGTAATTGTCTTTCCTACAAACATGTGAATTTGTTTTTCCCCATTTCTCCCCAGTCCATGTCATTACGTAACGATGGGAAGTCGCCAGGGACGACTCTCAAAGCTGCCAGCAAGGCCCCGGCTCCAACTCCCACCAAACGCAGGAACAGCACGCTGTGGTCAGAGACGCTGGACGTCCATCAGAAGAGCGCCTTCTCTGCTAAAGAAATCAAAAGACAAGAGGTAGTGTGTGTCAGCATTTGCGAGATGGCACAAGGAAACAGGAAGGTTAATAGATTATATTTATCCTGCAGGCAATTTATGAGCTTTTCAGGGGCGAGCAGGACCTCATCGAGGATCTGCAACTGGCACGAAAGGTTTGGAAAACTTCCTGCAAATTAAATGAAACATCTCGTATTAAATGTTTTCACAATCCCCTTATGGCGCTTCCCGCGTTTAGGCCTACCACGACCCCATGCTCAAGCTGTCCATCATGACCCAGGAGGAACTAGCTCACATTTTTGGTGACCTGGACGCATACATCCCCCTCCATGAGTGTGAGCTGCTGCTGACCAGCCTGTCCCTTGAAGCCCCAGTTGTTCCTAGTCACTCCTCCTGATTGGGTGATCTTTGTTTTTCTTATCTGCAGACTTAACGATAAAGCTCACAGAGGGAACAGGCCCTGATGGAACAGTAGATCAGATCGGCCAGATAGTGATAGACTGGGTAAGTATGCAAGCAGGAAGACTTAATGTGACATATTATATTATTTCAGTGCACTAAAACGTAAAATGTCCTTTTAGCTGCCTGGCCTCAACGCTTACAAAAACTACTGTAGCAACCAGCTTGCAGCCAAAGCACTGCTGGACCAGAAGAAACAGGACAAGCGGGTGCAGGACTTCCTGCAGCGCTGTCTGGAGTCGCCTTTCAGCAGGAAGTTGGATCTGTGGAGCTTCCTGGACATCCCGCGCTCACGTCTGGTGAAGTACCCTCTGCTGCTGAAGGAGATCCTCAGACACACTCCTCCTGATCACCCCGATGCAACCAGTCTGGGGAGAGCGGTAGGTTCAAAGACAGTTACAAAGTCGATCTTCTATCATCTGAAGAACATTTTCAGGATTAAAGGACTAATGTCCCTGCAAGATCTAGAGAAAGTCATCCATGCGTTTATCTATTGTAGCATGGATTACTGTAACAGTGTCTTCACAGACCTGCCTAAAAAAAAAAAATCAATCATCCAGCTGCAGCTGATCCAGTATGCAGAAGATGGAGCACATCATATTAAATTTGAGTTGGTGACCCCTGCAGAGACCCTGGGACTGTGCTTAATTCAATTGAGTTCAATTCAACTCAAGTCACATGAGAGACAAATAGACTCAAAAGTGGTAGCTCAGACAATATAATTCATAAAAATCACACATACCTACAGATATATCTAGGTAGTAAAAAGCGCATTTTTGTGATTTTGTGCGTTGTGAAGTAATTATGTAACCCAAGCGCAGCAGTGTAGCGAGAATTCATAAAAAAAGCACTAAGAGTTGTTAAAATTATGCCAGAAGCTTGATGTTGACTACATATAATGTGTAGCTTTTATGCAAAGTCCTGAAAGACATTTATTCAATTATTGGATACATGTATATATATCTGAGCTTTGATATTGTGAGAATTATGTTCACCCAGTTCTTCTTTTTAGAACTCATTAGAATTATATTATTACCCAACAACAATCATTCAAATATTTCACTAAAAGCTCCAAATGAATGAAACATTCGTGCTGATGATGAGTGCATGTAAACATTTGACTGGAACTGTACTTTACTCGTTGCCACTGTTCCAAATCGTTCTTCCATTTGGGGTCCAGATCACAATAATTCAGGAGATTTTGTCTGACATCAACGTGACGAAAGGGGAGTCGGAGTGCCAGTATTACATAGACAAACTGGAGTTCCTGGATGAAAAGCAGTGGGACCCTCTCATACACGAGTGTAAGACCCTGCTGTGTCACGGCGAGCTTCGGACCAAGAGCGGTTCGGTGAGAACGGCGGCTGCCCCCCTTGTCACCTCGCCTCTCTCTGAAACTGTAATCTGAACAATGTAAGCTTATTTCTCCATTAAAACGGTGTTCCAGCGGCTACACGTGTTCCTCTTCTCCGAGCTGCTGGTTCTGACCCGACCGGTGACGCGTAACGACAGGAGCTGCTTCCAGGTGTACCGTCAGCCCATCCCAGTGAGAGACCTGGTTCTGGAGGACCTCCAGGACGGAGAGGTCCGCTTAGGCGGGTCGTTCAGGGGGGCGTTCACAAATGGAGAGAAAGGTAAGTAGAGCCGTGCTCCGCAGTGACGCTGCAGGGGGTTATGTTGCTTTCCGACTTATTCCTTCAGGTCAGCTGTTCTTTAGTCCCGCTTTGTACATAACGGTTTCCGCTAAGGGTGAAACGATTAATCGTGATTAATCAATTATTGAAATAATCGTCAACTAATTTAGTAATCAATCGTTAACTGGAGTATACAGACTCGAAAAAATGCCAATTGCTGAAAGAACAACATACTCAGAGCAGTAATTAAGACAAAACTTTACCAAAAATATGTACATTTTCCATTTAAGATAAAAAAACCAACCTTCTTTTTCTACAAATTTGTTTTACGCGAAACTCCTCAACCGGGATCACCCAGTTCTTCACCCAGCTTCACCCAGTTCAAATTCTGGAGAAAAAAAAAACTCCTATTAAACACCTATTGATATCCAGTTGTTAATCAATTAATCCAAAAATAATTAGCAGATCAGCCCTACACTGTCTTTTTGTTAAGTAAAGCAGTAAACTGCTTTGCACATGTTGATGTTAGAAGTATTTTCTAGCTGCAGCTGAATCCTTTGCTAGAAATAACCAAGCATTCGCTAAAGGAATGCATTGTTATTGCATTTTAGGCTATAAAATGTTTTTCTTACTATAGAAGAGATTAAATTATTTGTTTATTTGCATCTTTTAATATATTTTTAATATTGCATGGGATAGTTTAAATGAAAAATCTGCAGAATATGCCAGTTTATTTTATCCGATTAATCATCTGAATTATCGACAGATTAATCAATAACTAAAATAACCGTTAGTTGCAGGCCTAGTTATTGTGTTCGGCAGTCCTGTACACATCCATTCAAGTGTGATGTCAGCAGATTAACATGAGCCACCTAGTAGAGAGGTTTAATATACATGGAAAGCTAATCAAATAACACTTTCTAGACAAATTAAACTGAACATTCTTTTGGCCCATTGGAAGTTGGATTTCTCCCCCTCCCCCCATTTAACCTGAGTTGTCGGGTTAATTGGGGAAATTTGTCATAATTTAAGAATGTAATCGGAAATAGTCCTTTTTTTTGAGACAAGTAATTGCATGATTTCACAAAGCAGTTTGGCCTTCTTGAAACTGTCTGAACATGTCTAAGCTGTGAGTGGGAGGAGAGATAAAGAGTCTGGCCTTCAACAGTAAATTTTGGTTCGGTTTACGTTATGAGTAATAATCCTTAGATTTATTCCTTTAATTGCATCTCTCCGGTTGCCTTGAATCTCTAAAATAATGACATACCTTTGGGTTTTTAATGGCATTTCAGGACAGCACCCACACTACCATGACAGTGATTTGTACTATTTGGATCACACAATATCATGGAAATATATTTCTGTTGAAAACCATAACGATATTGATTTTGATTAACCCAGACTTTTCAATCTTTACCATTACACGATGTCTTCAACAATGGAAATTTGCTAAAAACACATCAGGCGGACTAAAGGCCATCCAGCTGGGGAAATGTATCATCAATACGCAGAGTGTGAATTGCACAATGCTGATATAGAAGAACCTATCAAGCTATACATCCATGCATTTCTTTGCAATTGCAATACTGAACACACGGACATTGTAGCGACAGCTTCATTTTGATATACCGTACATATTCAAATCTTACCCAAATCTTAGTTAATGGTTTTGGATTTTATTTCAATTTGTTAATTTCTCCTCATCCAGTCTCTATTTGAAAACTCGCAGCAGGTGTAATATTATATTGCATTCACTATAATGGACTGTATCAGGGTGCTTCGGTTTGGGCATGAGACTGAACTCATTGTAGCACACAGCTTTTTTTCTCAGCACAGATGATATCAGGTGTCCCCAAAACATTGATTCATCAGACAAAATAACTGTTACACCAGTTTCTGTTGCCCACTCTTGAACTTCCAGTACGATTCAGTCTGGTCTTGATGTTATTCTAGAACAAAAGCAGAAAAAAAAAAAAAAGGTGCTGAAACTCACCTTAACCTCGGTGTTCATGCAGATGTCAGTTCCAAAAAGACCATCCTGCAGACAGCACTGAAGTTATTGATACTCCAGAAGTACATGTTTTTTAGGTCCTTTATTGAAAGTGTAGGGGAAATGTATATATTATATGTAAATATCTGTTATTTTTACATTTGGGGTTGAAAATAAGCAAAAGAGAAAATAATCTAAAAAATGTGAAGCTAAATAGCTGATTCTTTTACCTCTGGCCAAGGAATAGTGTGTGTGTGGGTTTTTTTTGTTTTGTTTAGTTTTTTTCTCTCAAAATAACATAATCTTTTTATTCTTCTGACTTTTTCCCTCTCTTTGCTTCCTGTGCCTCTGCAGCTAAGAACATTTTCCGAGTGAGCTCCACGGACCCGTCCCACGGCCAGTCGCACACGCTGCACGTCAGCGACGTTTACCACAAGCAGCAGTGGCTCAACTGTCTGCGCACCGCAATCACCCAACAGCAGGGGGCTCCAGCCAGAGTCCAGCCCGTCCTCCCCTCTCCTGCCTGCTATGAAGAGACAGACGAGAACTGCCCTCCTCCTCCCGGCCCGAAGCTCCGGCGTCAGACGCTGTCCAAAAACAGGATGGAGCAGAAGTTACAGGGATCACAAAGGAGGAAGGAAACCGGAGTGTAGACAGATCCAGTCAGATCCTCTCTCGGACAGACGCATCCTCAGCATGTGTCCTGTCAGTCAGTCTCGTTGCTCTTATCATGCTTGTCTGTTTAGCTGCACTGAAACTCCCTTTCCTCTCCCCCCGTCCAAAATGTGTTTTTGTGTTTTTTTTAAAACATGTATTTAGTTTACAAAAAAACAAAAAAAAAACGGAAAAGGCGATCCATTTCACTTGACTGAGTTAAAAGTTTTACATCACTTGTTGCTCTCCGGTTTCATTCTGTGGTCGATGTGTTTAACGTGCGTTAAGCCGTGCGTTGAGTTATCTGGTCCGAGATAAAGGGATGATGAAACCAAGGTGACATCTGAGCTTCCCACAGGTCTGAAAGTGTTTGCTGCAAGATAGCAAGCGAGATACTGCTATGTTCAATAAAAACTGAAAAAGATGTATATAAATGTAATCTGTGAAAACCTGTGAGCTAAATGGCAAAAATAAGTAAAGCGTGTTTGCTTGTTACCCTTTGTACTGCGTTTTATTGGCTGGGCAGTGTTTGCGCTGCATTCACTTTTCAGTTGTACTTTGACCCCTTTAGTCACTTCCTGCTACTGTTGGGTTTTCTAAAACACAATGTCACTGCATTTCTTTAAAAGACTTTCTTTTATAAAAAGAAACATTTTTACAACTTAGAGTTGCATGAGTGTTAAAAGATAATGACCTGAACTGAAGTTTGGGCTTTTTTTTTTTTTTCTGTTTTGTGTGGTCGACTGGTTAAAAATAAAAATAGTCTGATGCAGGTTTAGTTCCTTTTTCTATGTTTCTGCAATGGCTGGCAGCAGCTTGTTAACACTTAAATTGAGCCTGGAGTTTTTTTGCTGGAAAGAAGAAATCAGGATTTGCAAGGATAACATCAACCTGACACACATGCAAAAAACTCCAACGTTTTCATATAGTAGCCAGTCATTGATCAGTCATTAACTTGGCAGTGATCAGTTTTAGGAAATGATGTCATACTCAACCTTATTATTTGCATTAAAACAATAAGATATCTCTGCTTCTTACCATTGGCAAATATAAGCAAACCAACATGAAAAAAAAAGTAGCCGACTGCCTAAATGAGAAACGGACTCAAAGTCGACTTGCCTCTTTGCTCCCCTTCACCTAAGAGGAAATGAGATTATTTCTGCAGATGGATTACTTCATCGCTGTGACCAGATAATCTCTAAACTTCAACAAACTTCTTCAATAAAATTCAGAAACTTTGAAGTCCTACATATGCTGCATTTTTTTCTTCTTTTACTGTTTCTCAATCTTCCCAAACGTTGATAAGACCTTCACAAAGCGACAAACTGCTCGACATGCAGATGGTGGCTTCAGCTATAAATGATCAATAGCAGTCTGAAAATCCTCTTTCTTGAAACTCATTTGGCCGTAAATGGACGTGCTGTTTGCAGATGATGGTCTGGTCAGTGTGTTCGGATCAGTTACATAGTCAACAGAGGAAGTGGTTTACTATTGGTTTTCTATCATCCTGTTCCTCACAGCAGTTAAGAGCACCTGACCCTCCTCCCATCCCCCCATGTCATAAACAGCCTGGGTTTAAAGTAGCATCAAATGACCGACTCAGACCTCAGGAAGTGAAGCTAGACTTCTGAATAGCTTGACTTTCTGAATCATTTTACAGTCAGTTGAAAAACGCTTGATTATAAATTGGTATCTTTTCTTTTTTTTTTCTAATCCTACGTTGATAATGGATCATTGAAAACTGAGTACAGCTCTTTAAAAGTACTCCCACATTGTAATGTTTCTCCTAGTTTGGTTCTCTCTCTGAGATTTCTTCATCTAAATTCAAGATGTTTTTTTTTTTTTTTTTTTTGCAGTTTGGAAAAGTTTGGAATTTAGTTGAAATCTGGATAAGAGCATTTTCACATTTTAAACACTCTTTCTGTTATCCCACGCTCTACAAGTGTGCATATATTGATTCATCCATCCATTTGTTCTCTAATCAGTTTGTGAATCATCCATCCTATCTGTCCATTCGTTAATCATTTTTCTATTTACCCATCCATTTGTCAGCCTGCTTGTTCATATATGTATTCATTACTTTGTCTATTTTTTCCACCATGAATGTATCAATCAGATTTTTTCCATCTACGTAGTTCCGTACCCATAAAGCTTTGATCGCAGTATAAATGTCTGCTTGAGAACGTTGGAAATTTGAGCTAGGAAAAGTGTGGAATTTTGATATAAAAGAGGAACCATATTGAATTTATTTCATAACAGCTTTGTCTGGGAACTGTAGGACATTAATTGACCTGTTCAGGACTGTGGTTAATGATTTATATTTTCAAAGCAGGATCTCTCAGGGTGTGATCAGCTTCTCCTGTTATTTTTACCCAAACAATGACTCCCCTCATTTCTAATCTATATACCCCACAGTCAGGTAACACTTCCGTAATGAATCCTGTTGAGATTTCCTCTGGTCAAATCCTATCAATAAAATATGTGTTCAGGCTGTAATGAACACATATTTTATAGACCAATTATAGACCACCGTTTCTTTCAAATTTCTGATTTGTATCACCACGTTTAATTTCAGAAATATTGTGTTTTAAATGTGCTTTTCTTTTTTTTTTTTTTTTTTACATGTACTTTTGAGTTTCTAAAACTTCAGATGCTCACATTGTAATTTAGCAGACCAATAATATTGAAATCAATGTGAATTTTTGGCTATTTCAAGCATTTAAATGTTTGCTACAGTCTGAGCTCAGCAATTGTTTTTCACGTTCAGTCATGCTGCAGTGCAGCTCAGACAGAACGAATGCATAAATTATGGGAGTGCACCGTGGGCAAGTTTTGTGGGGTCTGAAGTGCATTTCTGCCTGACTGAAGTTGCTTCTATTTAATCTTGAGCTTTTTTTTTTTCTGCTTCTAATGACCTGGACCTATTCATGCGTTTCAAAAAGAGCAATATGATTTATTATTGTTTTTCTACCAACAATATCTTCCATTACAGATTTACTTACTGACGAGTAAAATAGTAAGTCACATACGTTAGACACAAGTACCTTCTGAAAATAACATTTAAGATGGTATTAAGCCCAGGTTTCTTCATTTTTTTTTTATTGATATGATGTAATTCTAATCTGAAATTTCATGTTTTCATCAGGTTTAAGTGGAAAATCATCATATTTAATAAAATTCAGGGCTTTCAATCAGTAACTTAGTGAAATAAGTTACTGAATAAATTTACTTTTCACTTCATGTGAGTGAGAGGTGGAGTTGAACGCCGAATAATTTTCCTTTTAAAGTACGTAGTTGATAGTCATTTTCTCTGAGATATTACTGACTTAATCAGATAACCGGATTAATGATGATGATGGATGTTACATTCTGATGTAGCTTATTTATTTTTTTACAAAATGTACACAGCATATATATTTCAGTGTTTCTAGCTAGCGTTTTTAGCATTTTTCCCACACTATTGTATTTGAACTTCTAGCAACACTCGTTTCTGCCTTGATCCACGAATCACCTCCACAAATCACGACACAACTTATTTGAAGAAAAATTAAAGACTGACTGGGATTTGTTTAGAATTCATATTTTCAAGATTTTTACATTTTCTCCAACTAAAATGTATTGTCCCTTTCAGTTTAAAGATAGTTTGAACGTAAATCAAAACCAAGCCTCTTGAGACTGATTGAACGAGAAACAAAAGTACTTTCAGGCACTGCTTCAAAATTATATTCCTCTAGCAAAAATATATTTCTAGCAAGGAAATATTTAAGTAACAAGTTTATAAACATTATGTCTTTACATACTTGTATAACAAACAAAAGATGTAAAGCAATTCTTAAAGTACTGATTTTGTTTTCTTTTTATTTCCATAAACTTCATAGAGGTATAACCATCTGTAATATTTACATATTTACATAAAAAATAAATATAGTTACACAATATATACAAGTGCACACAATTAAACAGTGCTAATAATGGAACAATACAGTCAGTTTATCATTAAAGACTTTAATAAAACTTCCATAAATAAATACATTAAAAAAAAAAAAAAACTACATATGTATTCCACTGTATTAAAACCTTGTCTTTTTGTTGTTTGGGAATATATGTTAAATAAAGTGAACAAAGTGGAATACATACAATGTTTGCCTCTACATAAGACTGTCTATAGAGAGTTTCCCAGAAGTTTTTGTTTCCTAGAAGTCAGCACAGTACGCTGTGATCCCCAAGCTGATATAGACACAGATTTCACCCCACCTAAATGAGTAGTGGTGCTCCCAAGTCCGTGCTGCTGTGATTCAAACTAATTGTTTCGTTTGAAAGCCGTTCCAGGAAAAATGAAAAACCAGATTACAGGTTTTCCAGCTCTAACATTGGAAGGAAGGTGGCCTGGAGTAACACGGACTTCTTCTGTAATTTCATACACATTCCTGAAGAAAATATCTGAACTGGCCAACACAACGGAAATCTTTGTTTCATACTGCTTTAATAAGGAGATGTACTTGTTTATTAGACAAGGTAACTGAGTGTTTAGTCACTAGATTCAACCAGCCTGCCTGTTTTTAAAACATCTGGCTAGCTTTACAGTCCAGATTTTTTTATTTTTTTTTTGCACTCTCAAAAGCCTGCCACATTGCATCCTGAGAAAACCCCAACAGCAGCTCTCGAAACTCCACAGATTTACGCTTGAGTCTGTCAAATGGGGTTATATTTCAATGACAAGAGGCTTCATGTACGAGAGGAATCTTATGACGCTCTTGGGCAAGAGCAGCTCCGAAATGACTTTGCGAGCTCTTGCGCCGAGAGTCCTCCTCAAAGCCACTCTGCTGAGCTGCTGCAGGCTGAGGGGAGTATCTGAGGAGGGAAAAAGCAAATACCAGATGTTTGACATTTGCCGAAGCTCTCGCCAGGTAAAAGGAACAGGCAGATCAAGTGAGAACACATACTTTCGTAGAACTCGAGGCAGAGGTAGGAGGGAGAGCCCACGCTGGTGTAGTGGATTGGCTTCTTGTTCAGGTTGTCTCGAGCGAAAACGCTGCCCCCGAACTCCACAAGCAGCTCTATCAGATTGGTGTTCTTGGTTTTAGCGGCGTGGTGAAGGGCCGTCTCGTGGAGCTTGGAAGCGTTCACGTTTGCTCCTGGGACAAATAAGGAAATCACATTGTTCCTGGATGAGGCATTTATCTTTGTGTGCTGGCCACACAGAGCTTAGCTTAGGAGTAGTCATACCAACTTAATTTTTCCACACTTTCTAGTAATTTGATGTATTTTACTGGGATTTCGTGTGATGCACCAACACAAAGTAGCACATGACTGTAAGCTAAAAGTAAAACAAACTATTTCCAAATGTTTTATTGAAAAAATTGTGAAACGTGTGGCATACATTTTTTGTATTTGTATTTGCTGTTAGAAGCTGCAAAAAAACTACAACAATTTCGGAAGTCCCCCTTTTAGATAGACACCAACTCCGCACATATCGTCAGAGGCGGCGGAGGTGCTACTTTGTATTGGATGGATCTCATAATATTCCAATAGTTTACACTGAAACGTTTGTGACTGTAATGAAGCAAAATGGTAACCGGCGCGTTTGGAGGGGTGGGCCCAGTTACCTGCAATGAGCAGCACTTTGGCGCAGTCGAAGTGTTGCCTGGCACACGCTACATGAAGCGGCGTTCCATAGTGACAGTCGTGAGCCTCCATGAAGGCGCCTCGATCGATCATCAGCTGAACGCAGTCCGAGTTACCTGATATGAAAGGCAAGGTATCTTTATTAGAGGCATGGAAACAGTGGGCCATCCGCTGACTTTTCAAAATCAAAAAGCGAGGTAATGTTTGGTCTTTTGATGCTGTGGCATTGTAATCAGATACCAACACAGTTGTTGATTTTTTTTTTTTTTTTTTTACTTCCCATATCATCCTCTTCACACAGAATGGTGGGAAAAGAACCTTCAATCCTTGTTGAGATGTTTTCATCACATCTCTAGTCTTAAAGCGTTTAAATATTGCTCAAACTGTTGAAATGGGAACGTTTAGGATAGAAGTTTTTTTTTTCCAGTTGCCATTTGCTGACGTACTGACAGGTCTTACTACAAGCACATGTCATTTTGTGTTTTTTAATTTTGAGTGGTTAACAAAACAAGGCCTTTGAGTTACATTATATTTATTCCTAAGAGAAACAGGGAATTGTTGACTGCAAAATGTAAACATTTCTAGACAATCTAATTAAGCAGAAAGGAAAAAGCACAATGTGTACACACAAAAAAAAGGATACATAAATAAATAAACTGTCAAGGAGGTAAAGGTAACAAATATTTTTTTTTCCGAAATTTATAGCACAAGTTTGTGCTACAGCAATAAAAAAAATTATTAATTTTACGTCTTTTATATCAGCTCTACGTGAGAAATATCTAAAACAGAGAACACAACGGTGATTTTCTCTTTTTAACAAAACCTAAAAGAGTTAAAAGAGGAAATGACTAAGCTAGCTAAGTACTTTTCAACCTTTCAACAACACTTCTGTGTAAATTAAAACACAATAAAAAGGTTTAAGATGGCTTGTAGCTATCCACTATAAATAACAAAACATTATCAGGACTCAACTAAACGCCTTGAAAGCTCTCAGAAGATTTTCAAAAGAAGCCCCAGGAAATGTGAGCATGACAACATGTCTCGAGATTGTATATCTCGCTGACATGTAATGCAGTTTGCGTGAGCCTGTACCTCCCATGCAGGCCTCGTGAAGAGGAGAGAAGGTGAAGAGTGGGGGATTGACAGTTGCTCCATACTCCAGCAGCAGCTTGACACAATCCAAGCTCCCGGCTGCGCAGGCATCACACAGCGGGGTGCTTCCATCGATGTTCCGAGCATCCACCTACAGGACGGCCCCGTAATCACACGTAAACACTTTAGACGAGCCACTTTCATGCCTACAAACACATCCGGATCACCTCACCTGTGCACCAGCGGCCAGCAGCAGCCTGACGCACTGGGTTTGACCCTGTATGCAGGCCTCGTGCAGCGGAGTGATGGAGTCCACTGCAACGATGTTTACGGCAGCACCCGCCTCAATTAGCTGCTGCAGCTGCAGGGCTCGGCCCTGCGCGGCGGCCTCGTGCACCGCTGACCGGTCTGTCCAGAATCCGAGGCCATGAGCTGCAGACACAAAAAAAGCAAAACAAGTCTGAGCAAAACAAGTCTGAGCACTCCTGCTCATGTCTGAGGCGTGGGGCTGTGATCAGATACACACGAACGTTGTCCTCTGCGCCTATTGGCACCTCTTATCGTAAATGTGCAAAAATATTTAAGATAAATTCACCTTTTTATGAAGTGCACAGGTATTGCAGAATTTTATTTAAAATACCACATTTCCATCCAATCTCACAAGGTTCCCACGGCATCACACATCCTCCACTATGCTTAGTAGTAGGGATGGACATTGATATCACTTATCGTTTTGATTGCTTATTGATTCTCCTATCGATTCTACCCTATCAAGTTTTGAAATAAACTTTTTAACCCAAAAAATGCACCATGTTGTATTTGATTCAAGCTAAATTAAAGTTGGCTTAAAAAATAATAATCCCTCTGGCAAATTAACATTTTAAGATGAAATGCAAATTGTCTGCACTAGGAACAATCTTTCAAGACTCAGAGCTCATCCAGCTATGGAAAACACCTGTTCAGATGTTATTTATTTTTGCCTCTGTCCTTTTAGTCTTCCCTCCGTCAACAAAATATGGAGCTAGAAGTGTACAAGAGCTTACATATGAGCGCGTATCACTCCGGCAGTCCTCGTCAACTACAGTCATATTGAACATATTGGAATATTAATGACAAGTTCCTTTATTTCTCAAGTTCCTGTAACTCAACTCACAAGTTGTACACAATACATAGGTTAGTTCCACACAGACTGATGTTTTAAAGTTTTTATTTCTATTAACAATGATGATTTCTTGCTTACAGGTAAAACATGACATTTAAGATTGTAGAATATTACGTCTGACCAATAAGAAAACCTTCTTAATGCAGAAATGTGGGTCTAATAAAAAAATTATTTAAATGTTATTTTCTAAAGGTGCTTTTAATGTGAAAAACGAACCTCGTCGCAACCCATATCCTAATTTACTGATCGTGACTGTAAATGTTAATATGAGATGGAGATTATTCATACATTACGGCGCTAACATTAGTACAATAACGTTACCTGGGACATTCATGGCAGGTGTCGCTGTTTACCCCCACCAAGGGTGACCGCCGTCGCTAAGCAACGTATCAAACACTTTACATTCGTATAAATCAGTCGCATGCTGTGTGGTGAACTGTTTCAGGATGTTAATGTATTTTAGACTTTTATTGTGATTAAAGCTCGGCACATGTTGCGACCGGCCGTAGTATCTCATTCTTTTGAAATGTAACCATAGTTCGAAGCGATTCTGCCGCGACGCCATCTTGGGTTTATATTATCATCACGCAAGTACGTCACACGTTACTGGAACAGACAAGTGAAATCGCTAGGAAGGCTTAATGCTCCTTTTAGGGAGATTTCAGTGTTTTCCTAGTAGACTTCCACTCATATGTAAATACTTTAAAGTTAACAAAGTACTCACATTGCTGCATTTTCAAAGCTTGTTTTTGATTGATCCTGGTTGACAAGAACCACATTATGCCTTTAATTACTAGAACATTGTTTGTGTTCTCTGCGACAGACTGGAGACCTGTCCAGGGTGACCCCTGCTTCTCGCCCGGAACGTGAGCTGGAGATAGACACCAGCAGCTCTCCCAACCCCATAGGGACAAGGATGTTAGACAATGGATGGATGCTTATGTTCTTGCTGATGTCAGTTTATGTGTTTTATTTTATGTGTAACTATGGAGCCTGTCTAGTGATATGGTAGGGGGAAAAAAATCATGGCCACGACATTGTGGGCATGACTTAATAACTCGTGGGAACAACTTGTTTACTTCGTGGGGCTTGACTTAATGTCTCGTGGCCACAACTTAATTATTATCATTGTTGATGATAATAATGGACAAATCCGATTTTATTTCAATGTGGGTTTGCGGTTAGGCATGAAGTATAGCTTGTAATTATCTTACGCTGCAAAAACACAAAGACGACAGAGACTTTCATTCTCTGTCCTTGTACCACTTTGCAGCGTCAAGGTCCCATTTTGAGCATTTTGCTTCTTCATCAAACAGTGGTGTTATACAGCAACCATCTTACAACTTGAGTGGCAGACATTTAGCCACGCAATGTTGGCAGGAAGGTTCCTATCAAAATCTATATTTACACTAGACAGAGACAAGAGTTTGTGGTTTGAGCGATTGGTGGGTTCCTCAGCAAACCCATCAGACGGCGGGTGGAAACGGAGTCCAAAGCAGCAACTACATGGAAGTACTTGGCCTCGTCTGTGGTTATCCCATGGAGATGGAACTGGGTTTCCACATGCTGGAACCATGGTTCTGGATCGTGCTGCCAGAACTCTGGAAGCTTGATAACGGCAGCAAAAACAGAAGCGGCGGTTGGAGCAACGGCCGCCTGGCAAGAAACTTGGTCCGAAACCAGAAACCACAGCTAGCAGAGAAGCGGCGGCAGCATCTGGTGAGTTCTCGTTAAAAAACATGTTCAGATGTTCGCAGATGTTCAGGGTTACCAATGTGGAAGTCAGCAGAAAAAGACAAAAAAGTAATTTGAGTCTTGTTTTATTCTCAATGTCTTCCAACCAAAACCAAAAATAGAATGAAGGACAACCTTTGGTGTCAACTCACCTCACCTTCTCCCCTTCACAATAAGAGCATACATTCAGGTGGGAAATATATACATTGTATCCGCCACAATATAATAGGCTCCCCCTGAGGGTTTTCAATACACAAACATCTGTCAGATATAGAAGATGCAGACTAGAAATATTTATTCCATCACAGTTTTGGTGCCAGGCGCACCTAATGTGCACCACATATAGTGCACAGCCGCGTTTTGTGCCACTGGGCACATACTCCCCGTCGATTGCAAATTCTTAAAAGCAATAGAAAAAACATTCGAGACAAATCTGACAAGTGCTACTTTTTAAACCTGATGCCCCATGCTTCTTAATATCTCCCTGGGCGACCGCCCTCATGGACGATTTCAAACACTTTTCTCCTTCCTAACGAGCTTAAAGCTTGCTGCCATGCTCTCTATTTATCACCACTTTAAGAAACCACGCTAAGGTTCCCTTGTGGCTGCTTTTCAAAAGCTCACTAAAGCCAATAAACGAAAGCCAACATAAAACTGCATCTACCAAGCACACATAATCATTGGCCAAATCTTTTTATAAACTGGTATCTCAGGTTAGTCACACACCGTAAGCTACTTACCGATTTCTCCATACAGCGACGGTCTGGCCCGGGTTATCTCCATTTCATGTTCCCGTTCTGCTCCTTCCGGCTCTCAGCGTAGGTTCAGCTGAATGTGTACTTCATTTTTGAAGTAAAGAATTAAGGATGCATGTAAGCAATGCATTATTACTAAATAACAGCTGGCAGTTGAGCAGTGTCCTGTTCAGAGAGAGCAGCCGGGGTGCAGGCTAAATAAACATGTCTGGGGATTCTGGGATATGTAGGCGTGGGGGCGGGGGGTATGTAGACGTCACATAAAACATAGTGCTGTGCAAAAGTCATTATTATCCTTTGTAGCACTTGAAAATTAGCTCAGAAAATTTGAAATGAATAAATTTCACAATTTTCTCAGAATGTCATTATTTGTGATACTTTTGAAAAATTATTCTTCAACACAGACCAAACTCCGTTTAGTAAAATTTTGTGACTATATAAATTAACGGAAAAAAAGTTTTTAAAAATGGTCTGGTTGATCTTTTTTTGGTTGTAATAATACTTATTGGCAATAAGTGTTGTGCATCAAAGTCACAAGACTTTTTTGTTTAATGCCGTGACAATTTCAGGTGGGATTAACACAAATTTCCAGACAGTTTTAACCTTTAAAGTACAGCCATGTTCAATAAATTAGAATGCTTTCCGATGAGGCTGGTTTCTCAGATAAAAAGTACTTTTTGAGAAGAACAAAATATAAAACATACTTTTCTTCAAGCCCACATTTCTGTATTAAAAGTGTTTTTATAGTCTTGTTGTAATATTTTAATCTCAAATGTCGTGTTTCCATTAGCTGTAATTAGAAAATAATATTAAATAACAAAGAAAGGGTTCAGTCTGTGTTTCATTTGGATAATTAATAAATAAATTAACTTTTTAATTATTTTCTGATTAATTGAATATAATTTTATTTAAATCAGCCTGATATGAATAAGCACTTGTTCAATCTTTATGTAAGGTTAGTTGCTGATGGTAGTGGCAGCCACAAAGACTAACACAGGAAGCTGAGGTTTGACTAAAGGGAGCCATTTAAGCAAATCATCTGACATGGTATGGGAAAATGTACAACATGACAAAGTCCTCATTTTAATTTCATTAAATTTGCTAAAATTAACTTGAGTTTAGATAAAAGCTACCGGAAGACTGAAAATTTCACTTGATAGTAGACACTTTTGAATAATTCATGCTCCCTGATTGGCAGGGAAGGAAAATTTCATATTAGCTTTGAGAAAATAAGATTGGACCAAAAATATATTTGTTTTTACATTAAGTAAAAACAAATATACTTTAAGTAAAGTAAAAGTATATTTTACTTTTGCTTTAAAAGTAAAAAATACTTTGATATATAGAGATTAAATTTTAGGTAGAGGTTATGAACACTTTGAATGTTGGTAGCAAGATATTTTTGGTTTAACTGTAATCGTTTGCAAATACCCTTTTATATAATATCTAATATAAAACATATTTTTTCTGAGAAAATTCAATCCAAAACCCCTATTCACATCCACCAGTATCCAAAACTAAATGTCAGTAAGGATATCCGAATTTGAACTGTCTGAGTCCACAAGTTATTTAATATCACTTCCTTCTTTAAAACCATCTCATTGGTTGAAAAGAGGTGAATGTGTTCTGTTGTGGCATGGGAAGTTGGTGTGGCTCTCTTACAATTTGTGAACAAAATTTAGAGGAGAAATAAGGCTATGTGACAGGGAAGTGGTGAGGCCAAGAGTAATGTTACTGTAGTAGTGGTTTAGGGTTGGGAATAAGAATGCTTAATATCTTCTTGAGATAAAGGGCTAAAAAGGGCTAAAGTGTTCAGCTCAGAATTGGTATCCAGGTTTCCAAAACTTTGGTCCCTAAAGCATCTTGTAAAATACTCCCGTAGCTTTTAAGCTACAACTAACAGATTCTGACTTTGGGATCAATATGAGATGGAACGTGTTTCGTTAAAAGCTGATGTAAATAATCAATTCCTTTGCCATTTGGACCTTAGTGTGAATACTCTAAAACAAATTCTAAAGTTTCCTCGGAACCAGTGTAAAGAGCAGGTGTAATGTTACTTTGGATTTTGTGAATACTAAAAAAACCAGAAGGGGTGAAATTTATGATTTGTCTTGAGTCACATTGATGAAAAGAGTTTTACAGTAATTTAGGCATGAGGACACCAATGCATGATTAAAAGACAAATACAACTGGATGTAATCCAAGCAGTGGTAATTGTGGAAGGAAATTGCCAAATAAAAAGTAATCAACACAGCATACCAGCCAATGAACAAAAATAATGTTGGACCCAGAAGTAAACCATGTAAAACACATGTTATGAGGCAAAGTCAGGCAAGAACTTGTCTGTCCAGATGGAGAATTTCCAATCAGACAAACGGTGAAAAAACTAATCTAATGCAAAGCTAAAAAACAAACAACCAAACAAAAAAAAAACAGCCAAAACCTTCGGCCTGTAAAATGGAATTTGTGAGAATCAAATGACTCACTGAGATCAAATGCACAGATAAAGTCAGGTTAATCAATGAGATAAAGCAAGGCTGCAACAGCAACATAAATGTCCATAAGCTTTAGTAAATATTTTAATAATGTATGATCATTATTTTTTATAATGTTACAATTACAAAAACTATGCATCTGCGCTCTTGTTTATTTAGGATGTCTTAATGTGTGTCAGTCTTCCTAAATTCTTTGATTGAGCACAGAAGATATATTTTTGTCCTGAATTCAGTTACTTTTTAGCCAAAACTGGGCGCTTCTGAATCTGGAAATATTATTGTCAGTGTTATATGTACACACAGACTTGGACTCAATTTGTTTCATCATCTTACTTGTAAAACAACTGACATCTTTAATTACTTCTTAATTTTTCACAAAACTGGTGCATTTTTCTCATCCTCTTTTCTTTGGGTCTTTTGATACCAAAAGCTTGTTAGCTCTGTCACATTGATGTTGGTAATGTTATGGTTTCATTGTGTTCCTCAGCAATTCAAGCTTGTAAGAGGTGACAAAAATAACCAGTTACGTGTTCCTTTATGTACAGTGAAAATTGTCATTTTTTAAAGATGTTTTCTTTCTAATCAACGTGGACCTTAATCTTTTTTTCCTGATAGCTAAAATCAAACGTCAACACAGAATGCCTTGTCAACAGTTATTTGATCAAATTCTTACCAGGCAAGAAGTTTATTTTCAAAAGCAATGGGTACCTTCAGCTACTTTTCACCACAAATATGTTCTACTACTTTCAGTTTCAAGTTGGCTTAATCTGATTCGAAACTGCACCTGTAGGAAAATGCAATTTTAAAGGTGGACCCACCTTATCATTTTGTTTGTCTTGGTTCTGGCATCCTACTCAGCATTTATAAATTACTTAGTTAAACGAACAGGAAACTGTCTTAGTTTATATGATGGTTATAATCTACTGCTCTAAGCAGGTATGAATCAGCTAAAGCTTGGATTCCATTTTTTTTTTTTTTTTTACTTTATCACTTCCTGTTGGTAACTGGGATAATCTAAAGGCTCATATACTGCCATACCAACCAGTTTCAACGGTATTACTGTGTTTTCTCATTTCCAAAAGGATGTACTGCCGAAGTTAAGCCGGTTGCTTACTTAAAGATTGCATATTTTGAAAGTATGAATAAAGGAAATACACAAACTGTTATACAACAGATAGCCTACTTACTTCCTCATTCTACTAAGAATAGTTACAATAAGCCACATTAAACCGAGCTCTGTCCTCATATGTTTTCGAAAAAGCTCCAACATCTACGCTTCACATCGCCAGCGTGGTTTTGTCTTATATTTTCCCTAAAGGCAATGCAGGAAAACCAGACGCACGAGACGTGAACCGCAGGCGCAAACTAGCTTCGCCATAGCTCCAACAGCAGCAGCCGCAGCAGCAGCAGCCTCAGTAGTTTGGTCTACACTTTCAAGATGGACGCTTTAAGCTCGATAGGTTTCTGTTTCTTTTTCGTCGCGTAGAGCCCATATGTTGGTTGCCCACACCAGGAACCTCGTGGGGGACCTATGTAGAATCGTAGCTAAGCGACTGTATCATTTGGAAAGCGGAAGAAGTAATTTTAATGTGGACATTTCTGCTCCTTCGTGTTTGGACCGAGGGGTATTTTGTAACTTCCTGGTTGTCGCATGAACATGTCAGTTAGAAGTGAGGCGACAGCGCGAGGGACTCTGAAAGCTTCGGATATTTCGGGATTAATGGGATTTCATCGGTCCTTTGTGATGTTCAGAAACGGGGACAATTGTTTAAAACGACAAGCAAAGGGAGAAGGACAGATTTCATAAGCAATGGAAAGTCGAAATGGAGGAGCCTCAAGTGAAGGTGACGAGCTTCAGTATTTTTAGGACTAAAATGGGTATTCATTGGAAATATCCATTTGTAATATTTTAACCACTTTGAAGCATATTAAAGGAAATAGACACCTAAATGCTAGCTGTTGGCTCTCAGGTCAGCCTGTCCCAGGATTGTGAAATACCTTTTTTTTTTTTTTTTTTTTTTTTTTTCTTTTCTCCTTGCTCACTGACTGCAGTTTTCTGTAATTTTCTTTGTATGTGTTTCGCTCATGGCCATATTTTCTGTTTACACCAGGTTTTTTAATACCTGTGTCGGAATCTTCGGACGTATTTCAGAGCCATATACTGGCTCCACTTCAAAGTGCTTACTTGTACGAAGAATCAAAGCAGTTTTTCAGATACAAGTCTGCTGCGTTAGTCAAGAATCCTGATCTGGAGGACAAGGTCAGCTCAGTCTTTTTCTCCTCACCACACAGCCTCTGTTCAACTAATCACGTCTCAAAGAAGTTCATATTGCATTGTATATTGGCTAATATAAATTGCTTTTCCACTATTTTTATGTAACATATAATTACTTAAAGTGCGACTTTTATGTTGACTATCTCGGAATAGAACATTCCTTCGACTGTATCAGCTTCCAAATTGATTTCTTCATGTCCTCTTCACATTAGTACAACGCATTTCGAGCAAGGAAAACAAACGCAGGGTACTCGGAAGATGATCTCAAAGAAACATACGGCTTTTTGTTGTTTGACGACGGCAGCAAGGTACATTTCGCCGTGACCTACACAGCTCAGAGAATATATATTTGATCAAATGTTGCTGATAAGTCATGTTTTTAAAAACCATTTTGATGTTTTTAAAGGCTAATGCACTTGGACAAACCGGTGTAATCTCTGGAAACAGCACATGTACAACTTTGGGAGATCCAGCAAAAGGTAAAGCTCTTATTTCCTACGTACGACATGCACACACCCTGAAGTCTGATGCAACCAGGCGAATAAGAGTAGAACTGCAGTACTTAAGATATAAGTATATGTGTATATATATTTCAGATGAACTTACCGTTAAAAATTATTTTTAAAAAGTAAAAAGTAAAGACAACATTCCCAGTGGAAAGACACTGTTGTTTGTCCCGCAGTGCAGTAGTCCCTTTGAAAATGAAAGCAAGTTTCAGAGCTCGATCAATGTATATAACTGAAAGTGAAAAGAAAAGAAAAAAAATCCTGAATTGAAAGTGAAACTGTAAATCACAGCATAGGTACACACGACTCTGAACTGTATTTACTTCAGAAATAGAGTCGCTTTAGCGATCTTGATTGCTTTCCTCAGATCTTTCTGCATAAATATAACGTTGAAGTGTTATCTGTTTCGATGTCTTGTTTCTTAGAAATCCTTTTTAGTGAACTGAGGAATAAAAAGCCAAAGGAAGAGCACAGACAAATAAAAGCTTTATTGTTTCACATGCAACTCCATATATAGTTATGCTGTGAACTTCACTTTTCTGGATCAAAAAATAATTTTTGCTCCAGTTCTCGTGCGATATAGATTGTGAAGGTAGTTGCAGCAGAATGTCCATTTCTCTCTCGTTCAAACCAGCTTTTATTTTCAGCACTCTGTTTCTGTAAACTGCTGGCAAAACATAATGAAAAAGAACCCACCGGACAGGTCTTTGGCTGCTCATGTCTCCCACTAAAACCAGATTTGCCACTTGCTCTTTTTTGCAACCTACAAAACTTTCAGCGGCTTTTACCCTTTTTCTATTGATATTTTTCATAAACCAAATAATATTTTTCAGTATACAGATAAATGATCCCTTTTATTACATTTGTTGTAGCAAAAAAACTTTGATTTAGGGCAAAGTTATGTCCCTTCTGTATCTCTATTGTTTTCTGCATGTCTTAGCAGCAGAGGCGTGAAGATAAATGTCGGGATTATGGCCACTTGTGAACTCAATGAGATCATTCACATTTCTTCTCCTGCATAAGGCGTGTCTCTCACAATAATGGCACAGCCTTTCTGCAGGGTGTGGTTGTTCTGCTCAGGGTGTGTCAGGTTTCTGGGAACCTGTTTCACATTGAACATTAAAGCATTCCTTCCATAAGGCCCTCAAATAGTAAATGTCGCTGTTTTTACTTTATTCTAAAAACGTGTATTAAAGTGAACGTTTTTTTTTTTTTTTCTCTTGAAGGTGTTTACATATCGATGTACTCTGATTGTTTGGATATAAACCGTTGGTATCATGGGAAATCTGGATACATTGCCATCATCAGGCTGACAAAGGTACTGAAAAACAAAACGGCGGAACATCCACTTGGAAGAATTGCAGCTGAATATTAATTATTGTTTTGTTTTCTCGGTAAAGGGTAAAGTTAAAAAGGTCGCAGAGAACTACACACAGAATTTCACAGAGCCCACTGTGGGCTGTGACTGTCATGTGTCGGACCAGTTGTCTTCTGTGTCTTCCAAAACCAGCTCCTTTCTAGCTTTTGAGAGAACTCAGGTGAAGATTTCAGTCTTTAAAAGCGCTTCTGTCGTCAAATACGTTACTGTAGTTTGCTACAAACACCAGGCACCTACAATTTGTTTTGTCTCTTTCAGTTTTACATTTATGAGCTGCTACATGATGGAAGCAGTGAAACATCTCAGTCTCCCAGCGCTGCATGTCCATTTGCTATTGTGTCATTTTCGTATATGGATACAAAAGCATCACCTGTTACACTAGAGAAAAGGTATTCTTGAATACAGCATGTTTGTTTTAGTTACATATATTTGATATTAGTTTTAAACTCATTTTAATTCTGTCCCAATTTCTCTTTTTTTTAGTGAGGTGCAAAAACAGGGTGAGTACAATTTGAACAGTAGCAAACACTTTTTTTAAACATACAAATTTCCTGTAATTGCCTTTAGTAGTTTGTGTACATTTGCAAGTACTTCTAACGTCATAAAGGAAGAAATATTGTCTGTGAGAAGCAAATTAATTTATTTACAAATACTTAACCTCCTGTAAACTCCCAAATTTTCTTTTATTTTTACATTACATGTGGCTTCCGAATGTAGAATCACTCAACAGAGTGCATCCAATCCAGTCTCAAATCACAATACCAAAACACACAATTACTAAATGAAAACAGTTCCCTGTGTAGTGCAATAGTTGGGACATCTTATTTCACCGCCCAGTGGGTCTGAAAGCTGTAAATCACAACACACCAAACCACAGTTGCTCAAAGATTTGTCTTTAAAAATCTTCTCAAACTTTAAAACCTATTGCAGGAAATAATAGTCATAACATTCTTTTAAAAAGTTATTTTTTTTTATTTTTTATTTTTATACTCCTTGCACATACTGAAATCACTATAAGTAAACCAACTAATCCTCCACAGATATTTTTGTAACTTGTGATTCTAGATTTAATTGTTGCTGTATTTTCTTTCAGGTCATCACTACTTACCATGGAGGGGTCAGCTTCAGATACATAACCAGATTTACCATATTGACCTCAGATCCACTGCTGTTGCCTTCATTCCTATACAACTGTAAGTTAAATCTGCATTTTAACATCTCAGCTGCAGTTTCTTTTTTAATTTGTAAAATGTATCCTAATATTTGTTTCTCCTTTTCTGTTAAAGACCGTCAGTGATCAAGGTTAACCAAGCCATTCACATGTCAGTTCTGAGAAGCCTGTTGCCAAGAACTGTTTTTGAAACGAGCTACACAGAGGAAGGTGTGTTTTGATCCTGTTCGTAAAAGAAAGTTCAAGCATTTTTTTTTTTTACACATTCAATTGAGGACTTTTGGATGAGTTAATGCAGCCACACATGTTTTTGTTTTCTGGTCTCTTTCAGTCTTTTTGGATGACTTTTACTGCAATTTGTGTGAGTTTGTATCCTCTGAGGCAAACGAAGCCAGCTCATTTGCTCTGCTACTCTCAGAGATCAAGGAGAAAGATTTTGTGAGTCTGTAGAGCCTCATTATTGTTTTACATAAAATGACTAACAAAATCTGTTATTAATTTAAAGTGATGTAGATCAAATCCAAATCCCAGCACTAAGTTTATGCACCAGAGCTGTAAAATTATTATTGGATTGTTGTTTTACTTTTTAATATCTGTCTAAAGAATCATCATAATAACATGCAATGGGAATTCCTGCAATTTTTCATTTTGCATGCAGCACCAGATTGTTTTTTATTTTGTGGTAAAGTTTATTTTTTATCTCTAACGTAAAAAAAACAACATTGCTTGCATTTGCACAGGCTCTCATCATTCCTCTGATTGATGGAGGATTTCTTATCTTAATGCACTCATCGCACTTCCTCAGATATGATGGTAAGCTATGAAAGTGAGATTGTGTACAGGTTGTCAGTTGCACCTCCAATTCTGTCTATGAGACAGATGCATCACTTTGCACGTTTTTGCTCTTCCAGATGTGGAGTCTGCTTCGGCAGAGGTCATGCAAGGTCTCTTTGTGTTTCCTGAGTCACGGTTTGTAAGGAGAGGTGATTAATGTATTTTTTTTACACTTTGACATTTATGGTATACCTTTGTGTGACTTAATATGCAATTCTAGTTTTGTCTGGATTTCCATTGCAAATGCAAATTAGATTGAACCACCTAAGGTTTTCAAACTTTTTGTCTTACAAACAAAAAAAAATCTAAAATGCCTGGCATGCATTATTCAATTCATTATCCTACACCAATTCCTACGCTAAATGAAATCCAGTGCAACCAATTGCCCCAATAAATTGGTGAATAGTCAACATGTGAGTTATTTAAACTCAGGCCAGGAATAAAGTTGTAGAGAGGTTCAAATCAAAGTTTTGTTACTTTGCCTTGAAGAAACAAACTGATTTGTTGCTTCAAATCAAAGTTTGAAGTAACAAATCAAACTTTGATTTGTTACTTCAAATCAAAGTTTGATTTGTTACTTCAACAAAGCATTGAGATGTTAAAGCGTCTTAATGCTTTAACATCTCATTGAGCACTGTTGAATCCATCATCTGAAAATGAAGTGTGTGGCAATGAGTTCTGCAAACCTACCAAGAAATTATCAACCTATAGTTACTGATAATGCAAGAAAAGAAGTGAGTTAGAAAGCTGGTAAGAGGCTCATAGTTACTCTATAGAATCTGTATGAATATTCAGGTGGAAGGTGAAACTGTTGTCAGGATCACTTAGTAAAACTTGCCTCTATGGTAGATTGGCAAAAAGAAACTCAGTGTTCCAGAAAAGCCATAACAATTAAAATCTACAGTTAAGCTACCGCAGACATAAAGAACAGTGCGCTCATCCATTGAGCCAAAATTAGATAATTTTAACATAATGTGAAGTCCCGTGTAGCTGGAAACTAATACTGCATATTATCCTCAACACACTATCCCCACCATGGAGCATTGTGGTGGCAGCTGTGGGTATCATGCTTTTCTTAGGAGGGAAATGTAGAGCTAAATACAGGGGTATCTTATAAAGAAACATGTCAAGAGGATGCAGAACATTTTAGGCAAAACTGCAGGTTCAAAATCTTTTAGTCATTGTATGGCCTAGCTGGAACTTTTCAGTAAAGAGGAATAGGCAAAGACTTTAGTCTCAGGCTCTGCAAACTACTCGGCTAATTACAATTGTTTTTCTGTCATAAAAGTTTACAAAACTAAATACAAAACTGTGTTTTTTTTTGTGTGTGTTTTTTGTCGCAGACACAAAATTTCGAGAGAGAAACTGTCCCCTGTCATCTGAAATTCTACGTATTCTACCAGTGCTAAGTTACGCCGAGGGAGAAGCTGAGAAAACGTCCATGGATCCAAAGGATGAACTTTGTGAAGTCTTGACTGAACACATGCAAAGCTATGCCACTTTAATAAATCCAGGATTTTCTTCAAGTCCTTCAAGACCTTCAAGGGAGCTAGGGATGTTTCCGGATCATTATGACGTGGCTGAAGCGCACAGACATCTCTATTCATCTCCTGAGTGGAATAACGGAACATGGGAAACCTTTAAGTTGTACCTGAGCAAACCAGACTCCTTCCAACTTCCAATAGCTAAGGTTTCAGAGATATTGGCATCAGGACAAGAGGAGCGAAGAGAGGAGCTTGATGATGATGTCTACATCTGTCTGTCATCGCCTGAGGAGGCGCCAACTAGCCCAGTTTGCATGGAAGCAGAAGACCGGTTATCGGACGAGCAGTCGCATGGTAATATTGAGGTTTCAACGGACATTGGAATTCCGAGTCCTGAATTTCAAATTGCTGCAATACCCATGTCTCAGAATATTGTGCCAGACAATTTGCAGAGTGAAATTGTTACCAAAGGCGATCCAATATGGGCTCACCTCACTGAACAGCCTAACAAAGCTGATGAGCCAGGAGCTCAAGACCCACTAATTCCTCCAACATCAGAGGATCTGCCTGCAGAGCTCATTGTCAGCATAACCTCAGCAGAGCGAAAAGTTCCAGATGAAGTATCAACATCCAAGCATACTGACTTTCATTTTTCTGGTCTTTCAACCATGGCTAAGTTACAAACAGCAGAAGTAAACTCTGTCATTGATGAGTCTGATAAAGCAAAAAAGTGTTTGGATTTCCCAAAGGGCGTCAAACACCAAAAGAGTACAAAGAAAAAGAAACGACGGAGAATATATTCTGTGGTGAAAAAGAAGGTTTCTAAGACTTCTGTCAAGTCTCATAGTTTAAAGACTGCTGTCTCCTCAGTTAAGGTTGAACATTTAAACCGTGAGACACAGGAGGACAGTGAGGAATTAAATCTTCCTCAGTTGAGAAGTTCTTTAAAACCGAAGTGGAAAAAACTTCACAGACGGAAGTGCAGATTTGCTAAACTATCATCAAAAAATTACAAACTTAGATCTGCTGTTGATTCAGCCAAAACTGAAGAGACGAAACCAGATGTTGGACTGGCGAGCTTCCAAGAGGATAGTTTCTTAGAGGTCTTACCGCTAAGAAAGAAAACGGAGCGCTGGGACCTGAAGCCCGTCGTGAGTGAATGTGGGAGGATTTTGCTTCCTTTTGGCTCTGTAGATTTTGCTGATCAGGTTAAGTCTATGCATTGTACAAAAAAAGATGAGTGCCCTGAAAAGGTCTTGCACGATGTTCCTGTGACTCTTCCTGACACAGTCACAATGGATAAGCAACTTGGTTCAGCTTCCGAGACAGCAGTTGCTGAAGCCACATCCACAAGCACTGTTGATGATGAAAACCGTCAGCTTGATCATGAAGACATTTTAACACCGCCCACTGATGACAGTGGGCGAGTACCATTGACTCCTAACTTTTGTTCTGTTTCTTCAAGAAATGATGACACAAATAGTTTATCAAAATCTATTGAAACCAAACAGCTTGAAATCTTTTCTCCAGTCAAGCTTTCACCAAACGGGGAACTCCTGCTTAGCAAACTAAAGTCGGTTCTTTCAAGACGAAAAAGAAAATTAGATCTCCCCACAAAACCAGAAAAGAGGGAACATGTTAACCAAGAAAGTGACTTTTGTTTTAAGAAAAGCAAAGTGGACTCTGACACTGAGACGCCCACGGGCAATAATGCAACTCCTCAAAGTGTCAATGTTTCAAAAATGGCATCGGTTGACCCTCTTTTCGCATATTGCTTAGGCTTGACTCCTAAAGAGAATCTAGAAAATTTAAAAAAAACCAAGAAGGTGGATACTCTGCTGAGGAAAGATTCAACAGAGAAAGAAAAATATATCCCCTTAGACAAACAGCCACAAATAATTCAAAGGCCTCTATCAATTTTCCCAAGGAGGAGTAGAATTAAGACTCTGAAAAGGCATCAAGGCATCTCTGCTGAAAACGTTAAAAAGAAATGTAAGTCATGTCTTTCAATTATTTAGATCTAGATACTCTTGGGCTGTGATGCAAATGTCTGACATTGATACCAGCTTGCTCTTTCATTGGCTCTGTCAACTCTAACTATCCTGAGCATGCTGTTCCTACTCTGCTGTCTTTATGCACTTTAAAATTTTGTTTTTCTTTGCTAATGCAGCATTTTTGCTTATGTCAAAGCATGCCATGATTGACTAAATAAAGCTTACACCTCCCTTGTGTAGCAATGACAATATCTGTTGGTGACAAATTTCTTATCGTAAAACAAAGGTGTATTTCATGTGCTTTCAATGTGCTACTTTTTACCTTCATGCATTTTGTCTTTTTCTCTTCTGTTTTGTCTTCACAGGGTGGTTGCATTTTCAAACTCCAGCTTGTTTTACAACTGAAAAAAAATACAATGACTGTACTAGTGATAAAACTGTCAGGAAGACTGTTAAGGAAAAAATGAAAAGTACTTGCACATCTACAGATGCTTTGAACTTACTTGCTGACTTGGCACTCAGTAATGACAAAGTCCCTCCACAACCAAGTCAGACACTTGAAAGAGTGCCTAAAGAAAGTGTGAAGAAATGTGACCTTTCAAAAAGTCTTTCCAGTGCTGATCAAGAGTCAGTTCTCCACACTCTGCTTAGAAATCCTGCCGCTAGGGCCCTTCAGTCTCTCGAATCCCCTTCAAAATGCTCCCTTGTGGCAGAAAATAATTTGGTTTCTTTGATATCTAAAGATCATGCTTACTCACTGCCCCCATCTTCTCTACTGTTGGATTTGTCAGGTACAACCTTCCAGGTACCACCTTTAAGTGGTTCAACCAGACTGCTGAACCATCACCAGTCAATGTATGGCGATGGAGCTAAAACACTACACCCTTCTGTCAGTATGGGAGACTTAAGTGAACACAGCAAGACTCCAGAAAACCTGCAGAAGCACAGGCGAAAGTTAAAACACTCTCGCACCTTTGTAATGAAGGAGAAATCCATTCAAGTCACAAGAAAATGGGAAGAAAACTACAACTTCAACCTAGACAGCAGGTTTACTAGTGATCCAAAGGACAAAGTCATCATTCGAGCTTTGCACGGGTATGTTTAGTTTCATACTTGGGTAATTAATGAATGATAATTTCATGTTTTGCTAAGCATTTCCTGGTGATGTATAATATTTGTTACATTTTCAATAGGCCTTGGGATTTCTCCATGCAAGACACTGCAGAAGAAGTGCGACTCATATTCCACATGTGGATAGGTTTGTTTTACAGTCGGTCAACATCCAGGTTCTTTCAAGTGGATCCAACTTTGATGCAGCAATGTTCAGAGGAGAGTGGATCTGTGGATATGGCCAGTGGAACGTTATCAGGCCGAATTAGGCCTGAGCTTGAGATCTGTTCAGCTGTGGATCTTTTAAGTCTAACAGAGACTCCAGACCTAGAGGCTTTAAAACTGTTGGACCTCAGCAAGAAAGACAATGCTGACTCAGAACCAGAATCTGGAATTTTGGATTTGTCAGTGAAAAACTTCGATGTTAAACGGGTTTCAGTGGAACAACAGCCCAACAAAAAACTGACTCTTGTATCCAACAAGCCCTTAAAAGCATTGAGCGCTGTAAAGCCAGCACCAGGCCTACAGGAGAAAGAAACATTTCAGGTTTGGCTTTATTATTATTATTATTATTATTATTATTATTATTATTATTTTAAAAAGGTATTCGTTTAGTATACACTAAAAAAACATTTTTTTTATGTATTTAAAAAAAATACATTAAAAAAAATTATTTTCAAATGATATAGACCTAGTAGATGCCCAACTCTGAGTCTGTTTGCCTGGGGTTGCAAACACTTGCACAGTCTCCTAAAGAAAAAATACTTATTGCTGTAGTTAAAGATGTCCATCGTTGGTTTACATAAATTTGAAAACATTCTTATTATCTTTGCTTATAAAAATAGCATTGTTTTAGCTGTATTAAATAGGCTATATTTGCTGTTGAATTGAGCAATACAATTTTAAAATAACCTTTATAAACATCCTAGGTTTAGGGGCGGCTTATACTTTCCACACAGAAAAGGATCTTTTCCTATAAAAACTACTGGAGTCAAAATCATTATTTAAAGCCATATGTGTTTGGCTAAGGGGAGCATGGAAACAGATTGCACTTACTGAAACCAAGTTTTTCAGTTAGTTTTGACAAAACTAGAGCTCTTTAAAGGTCATTTCTATAGTTTGAGAAAGAAGGAAGAAGCCGATAGCTGAAAGAAAACCAGCCCTGCTGTAAAACTTTGTTGAGCCCTAAGTGCGAAGGGAACCCAGAATTCGTCAACTTGGAAGGCACTGTGAAGAAAGAAGGATGTGTGAAAATCTTGATCTAAAACCTGTCATACAGAGCACCAAACCTGGGTCTGAATAGTCCAAAACACACATCACTGCTGGTAAAGAACCACATTTAGAAGGCCACACTAATTATTTACTGAGTTGCACAAGCCTTTACTTGAATCCCATTGAAACTTGAGCTAAAGATGAAAGTCTGTGCCAAAAGGCCATCGAATCTGAACGAACTTGAAAGACCTGCCTAAAGAGAATGTGAGGGGGCGTAATGCCTCAGAAGATGTCAGAGAGTCTTTAAACTAGAATGGACAACAGCAAGTTGTTCAGCAATACGGGTAAACAAATGATTAAAAGCATCTGGGGACCACTTAACAAAAATATATATTCTCATTCATTGGGTAGTTGGCATTGACATGTTTGGCTGGTGTTTGGTGACATACCGGTAAAAATGAAATAAATGACCAGTATAGCCATAGATGACTATACTTGCAATCTTCAAATCTTGCCTAAAAGACTGTCTGATTTGGGGTGACCCAATCAGTAAAACAGGATTGATGTTGATTGACCAATGTCATTTCTCTGAACTGGCTGGCCAGGCCAGGAGAGATAATAACAGACGTGAGTTAGCAAGAAAGTGTTAAGGGTGTGCATTGTTGTTAGCTTCAGTGACTGTTTTATAACTATCCATCAAAATGACAGCCATTTTAAGCGTCATTCTATTTATTTGATCCACTTAAATGTTGTTCCTGTTGTTGCTAACGGGAACAACAGACTCCTTGACTCCTGTGATTGTGATTCTGTCTTGTTAAAACAAAAATGTTTGAACCACTTATGAGAAACTCATGATAGTCCTAGGATTAATTAACAGAACATTTTCACATTAACTCATACATTTTCTTTAATAATGAACTGTACAATACACAGTGCAGCAATTATCTAAAAATAATTTCTGTTTACATATTTCAACACAATTTATACCCAGTTGTAATTGTGATTTTATGAACTGTTGTTGGTAGTCTGTGGAATATATTATATTGTAAAACATTGGCCTTTTTAAATGGTGAATTTTTAAATCAGAGAGGCAGTACTAATTTTTAAATGTAATTTTTTCTTTCTTTCCCACATTCTTTTACAGTTCAACAAAGAGATGGTGCATTTCAGAGATATTTCCAGTGAGGTCAAAGATGATAAAAACATCAAGAGTAAAACAGCTGAAACTGAAGACAAATTATTACATTTTGGTCACAATGAAGCTCCTTCTTCTAAGAGTGACAGGATATTTTGTCAATCAGAGGTGATGAGGAATTTACCCGTTGAGCCTCAATCTGATGGAGCTACACTTGGAACTGAACCTGTGCTTCATGAATGCAGTAAAGACATCAGCTTCAAGAAAGTTGGCATTGAAGATGAAGAGGCTACAGTAAGGAACTTGCCCCAGCAAGATGCCACATCTGTTATGGACAAAGAGGTAAACAGTGGCGAAGAATGCAATGTGATTCATACAGGCGTGGGACAACAGGAGAAGGAAATCTGCCAGGATAGCAGTAAAGGTCCTTCTCTGGATATGACGAACAGAAATGATGAATCTGTGAACAAAGAATTTGATATTGTGTGTAATGGAAATTATGTACATGAGAAGCTGCCAGGTGAGGAAAGTCTAGCCTCACCAGACAAGACTGACAATCAAGAAGGAAATATGGACTGTTGCACAACAGCCACAGTGAACGATTTTAAAAATGAGGATGTTTGTGTGGAAAAAGATGATGATAAAAACGAAAGCTGGATTTCTACTGCTGAGATTGATAGAGACTTGAGAAATGAGTCGATATCCAAATTGTATGAAGGTCTTGCACAGCAGGGCTACACTTCGGAGAATAGTCAAGTAGATGAACAGCTACCATTGTCAGCCAGCATGGAAGATTCTTCGCTGTGTGTAAATCCCAGTGTGTCCAAACATGAAACTCCCTCCTTTGAAACTGTTTGCTCTCCATCAGAAATTGCACCTGAACTTAAAGACACTGCATCACAGGAAAACTTGGATATAAACAATACAGACTGTCAGAAGGTGGTGTTGCCCATCTCATGTGAGGGTAGCTATGACTCTCCCACAGCTCCATGTTTTCCTCAGGAAAAGGACAGTGTTGAATCCCCAAACAAAATGGAAACATCAGACCAAAGTTTGGAATCCAATTCTGAATGTGAAGAGGAAAATCTGGAGCAAACTCTACTAGAAGTACAGGAGTCCCCATCCAAATGTGAAGGCAATAATGGGTGTGAGGTGGATGAACAACTTACTGAAAAGACTGATTCAAAAACTGATGAAACAAGTAGCAGGTTGAGCAAAAGTTTGAATTTGGTTCTAAATCCAGCTCACCCACCCAAAGATGTGGGCGAGGTATATGTTGTACCTCCTGAAGACAGGGTAGAAAAAGTTGTTCAAGATCAGGAACCAATACCCTTAATTAGTGACGCTACTAACCCTATAACTGCACTACCTGACCAAATATCTGTCACATCAAATATTAGCACTGAGGGAGAGCTATCCCCTTGCAAATCATCACGTCTTGATGAAACCTATACACCAGAAAAGTTTAGGGAAGAATTTGATAGCAGGTCCCCAACGCCTACTACAGATGAAAAACCTTGTGATTTAAACTTTTGTTCAAGCCCCAGCAGAAGCACCGGTGTTCTTACTGATGTTGAAGACGACCAAAATATGACTGAAAACTCAACACCTACAGATGATCTGCCTTTTAATAAAAAACTGCAAACTTCTACAGTTAACACTAATCTAAATCCCCTTGGTGGCCTTTGTCCTGATATCAAAATAAGAACGCTACGGGTTTTGCGATGCTTAAACGAATTCATTGAGAATCCTAGCCACCAGGAGACACTAGCAGACCCAGATTTTCCTCCCCACAAATCTTTTGTCTCAGGGAAAGTTTTGCAAGAGGAGGAAAAAACAAATTTAAGTAATGAATGCCGTCCATATTCTCAGCGTCCAGTCATGGCAGTAAAACCATCTAAAAGCGAGGAAAGCCAGGCACATTGGCAGTCAAAAGACATAGATCCTAAAACTACCTCCCAGTGTAAAGAAGCTAGTGGCAATTATGTCAAATACTTATCACCAAAATCCATGGTTTTGAAAGAGACAAAGCAGTTTTTTAAAGAAAATCCTGATGGACTTGATAGTGATCACAGTGTCTGTGAGCCTTCTTCCAACACCCTTTGGTTGGCAAACACAATCTCAAGTGAATCTGACACAGAGGAGGACACAGATTCCCTATCAAATTCTCCTCATCAGAACTACAGAAGAACCATGTCAAAGCTCAACCAAATTTCATCATCACCTTCATCATCTGTGCAATGCTCTAAATCTGAAGAAAGTTTCCCTGAACTGGAGGATCAAGACCCCAAGTTTATGGAATATACTGTAAATGGGACAGCTGAGGATATAATCATACATGTTACTCAGAGAGACAGCTCAGACAAGTTCCTAACTTGTCACAAATATGATACTATAAGTGACGATGGTCGCATTGCAGGTCCTCAAAGTTCACTCAAGTGCACAATCTTTAATTCTGGTCAGAAGAGGCCCTACTCTTTTCTGGAGCAGCTCTCCCAAAGGTGCCTTCAGAATGACCTCACTCGGGCATCAGTGGAGCAAGAGTGCCTCATCTTTTCAGAACAGATGAAAAATCTTTTGAAAAGGAGTAAAAAGGAATCCCTCTCTCAACCGGATACTCATGACAGTTCAGCGTCTTGTACCAGTCCTCTGACTATCTGCTTTTCCAAACTTGAGGAGCAAGAGGATTCAATGGAGTTTTTGGACACCCCTCTTGTTAGATCAAAAATACAGGTGGATATGTCTAACAGTAAGGACCAGATGGCTGCCACAGGGGAACAAATGGTGATTCATGCTCTGTCTCAGGAAAACAGCAACCCAATGGAGCATCCTGGGATTTCTGCAATGACTGCAGAATGTGCTAGACTGTACAATGCAAGGATGCATGATGTTTGCTCTGCCGAAAAGGTCCCACCCAGATCTAAAAGCAGAAAAGGTCATCAGAGCGGCCCAAGAACTGACAAAAGTAACCATTTTGACTTCTGCGATCAAATGAAGAAAGAGCTAGATGAGACCTTCCGGAGTAACCTGAATGCAGTTGTGAAGAAATCGTGTAAAACAAAGTACAGATTCTTCATAATGGTGACATCTGATGATATCTTCTTCAAAGAAACACAGGTAAAATGAATTTCAAGAAGTTTGGTTCTAATCATTTGTGTCGTAGCAGTGTCTTGGAATAAAGGTATTACATTGTATAAATGGTGTATATTCTCAATCAGAAAGCTGCCAAGTATCTTCCTGGGACTTAATAGGCTGAGTGGTGGTCCCTCTTTTGATAGGGGGTAACCAGAGGGTGTTTTCTATTCATAGGAGAATAATATGTCTCTGTTTCACTCGTTAAGTAATCACTATGGTGCTGGAGACAAGACTCCAGGTGACAGTCAAGCCTCATATTGAACAACAGTGATTTGGCTTTCTATCGGATCAAGGAACCACTGAGCCAGCTCTTTCCTCTTACAAGGATATATGAGAGTGCACGATGTATATCTAATCAATCATAAAGTTGTTGATTTGAAGAATGCTTTCTACATGTGAATAGTAGAGGGCACTTCAGCATGATGGTGTGCCAAGATGTTTTTTTTTTATTTGTTTGTTTTTACAGAAGTAATCCTGTTTACTTAAGTGACTGTTGTGGGTAACCCATTCATTGAATTATCTTCCACCAAATAAATAATAATAATTTACTTATTCATCTATTGTTTTTTAACCCAAATTAGAAAATAGACAAAATAAGATAAAATAAAAATAATTAATTTTTTTTTTATAGTTAGAGCAAAGCCACATTTTGCTGGTACACAGTTTCTCTGTCAGAACCCCTGAAATTATGGCCTGAACTTCTGGCACATTTTGTTTTCACTCAGCATTATAGAAACTACTGAAGTCTGACCATCAACGGCAGTAGATTAATCTTTGATATGAGATAGCCACGGAGCTGTTTTGTCACCTTTCGTATGCACCTTGAATATTGGGCGCACATGCTCAATTTTGCCATATAGTAATGTTGGTGCATAATTTTAGTCACATCATCAACTAACGGCTTTCCTTTTGAAAATGGAAACGATTTATGCAATGAACTGCAACACCCATGAGTAGGCTATGAAGGTGCTCTATTTCCACTGAGAGGAGTAGATGGCATTTCTGTGTTTATCAGCTGTAAAGTGTATTATTAGAGAAATAAAAACCTTCTCTGTCTGTTCACTTCTTCCTGTCATATCAGCTACTTTCCTATCTTAATTTCATGACAAGGTGATGCAGAGCTGGGAGATTTAACACTAGAACGGACAAAATTTGACCGCCACATTTAAACCTTATACAATCCATTCACCTTATACATGTGCAAAGGGTGGGAAAATATATTTTATATATGCAATATTGGTAGATATTGGTCATTGGATATAGATATCTCCCCAAATTTTCATGTCTATTCAGGCCTAAAAATGCACAAGTTTCCTTTTCATGTTTATGCCAAACCAGTATAAAATTCGCTTATGGCAACGGTTTATTTACAACTTGTCTTTTTTTATTTGTTTCTTACCTTTTTAAAGGCTCAGCTGGAAACAGAGGGCCACACTGCTGTGCAGCCATCTGAATTCTTCCTTGGCGAGGACGGTTCTTCATCGCTACTCATTATCCTCAGAAACGAAGATATTGCCGAGCACGTTTCTAAAGTAAAGGAATAAGCAGATGAAACAAATCAACATCTGATAGGAAGTAGGGTCAGGAGTTAATGACTGCTCTCAACGTTTCAGATTCCACATTTGCTCAAGCTCAAGATGAGTCCAGGTGTGCTGTTTGCTGGAGTCGATGAACCAGATGATGTCATCAATCTCACCCACCAAGAGCTCTTCATCCGGGCTGGCTTTGTAATGTTTGACAGAGCAGTGCTGGAGCCCCTCAGCGTTGGTATGTTTACCTAACCGAATCCTTTCCAGTGCTTCTTAAAGAACCTCCTTGTCCTAGTTTAACTAACTGTATCAACTTTGTGTGAATTTGCAGGCAATATGAAAAAAATCTCCAAAATCTTGCAAGAGCTCAGCAGGATGGGGAAGTGGAAATGGATGCTGCACTACAGAGACAGCCGTCGCCTGAAAGAAAACGCAAGGTTGGTCTCGTTTCCTTTAAAAAAAAAAAAAAAAAAAAAGGTCACTTTTTTCTCTCGGCACGTCGCACTTATTATAGAAGCATTGATTTTTGCTTATTTTATTTATTTATTTTGACAGGAAAGTTTTCTTCACGTGCAGACACATATTGGAAAAAATTGAATATCTTGAAAAAGTTCAGTGTTTTTTCATGAAGTGAAAACCGTATGTCATTTAGATTCATTACAGATGGTGAAATATTTAATCCATTATGCCTTGTAATTTGATGACTACGGCTAATAGATTATCTGTTTCCATAATTTTAGAATACTGTGAAAAATTTACATTTTGGAAACTCATGGTGTCACACCATGAACAGTTAATTAACTCAAAACACCTGCTAAGGTTTCCTGAGCCTTTAAATGGTTTCTCAGTCCGGGTCAGCGGGACGCACAGTCCTGGGGACGACTGCTGACTTGACAAATGTTCAGCAGTCATTGACATTCTCCAAAAGTAGGGCAGGCCACAAAAGGTCAGGGCTAAAGAAGCTGGTTGTTCACCAAGTGCTATATCCAAGGATGATTAGAGAGTTGAGTGGAAGGAAAAAGTGTGAAAGGTTGTATCGGTTATAGCAATAACCTGAGCTTGAGAGAAACGTGAAGCCAAATTCATTTAAGAATTTTGTGGAGCTTCTCAAGGAGTGCAGTGAGAGTGGAGTCAGCGCATCAAGAGCCACCGATCGATCACGCCGTATTTGGGTAATCGGTGATGCGTTTTAAACCGATCTTGTCCGCTGATAGTTTTAACACTTAATTAACCACGAACCTGCTCCATTTTGCACCATTTTCCTTTTGCACCACAAGGAAACTTAAAACTTAGGACACTTTTTTGGTGGTTTACGCTGTTTTGCCAGTTTGTCCTCATTTGACCTCGAACCTTGAGATTTTGTAAAGGCAAAGTACTGCTGAGCACGTTATTTTGCCAAGAGGCTCACAACAGCTCTGCAGTCTAACCTGTTGTGCAAGTTTTGTTTGTTTTTAAAATGTGAATTCTGAAAGGGTAAAGGAGCACGGGTTTTGTTTTAGTTGGTTTAGTCGCTTTGGACAACAATTCTGTAAATATTTCATTTATATTTCAGAGCACTACCTCATGAGGAGTTCAAACATGATTGCTCTGTTTCTTGGGTAGTGCTCAATGTTTTTCAATAAAACAACGTTCCTCGTGTTGAGCTAGTCCTGAAACAGAGACAACCTGGGCCAAGGAGAAAAAGAGCTTCATCTTTTTCATCTTTTCAGATGAAAGTATGGTTTACTTTTGACTGGGAATTCAAGGTCCCAGAGTCTGAAGGAAGAGTGGAGAGAATCCATGTTGCTTCAGGTCCAGTCTGAAGTTTCCACAGTCGGAGATGGTTTGTGGCGCCTTGTCATCTGCTGGTGATTGGCAAACTAAACTGGCCTGCGCCTCACAGAGAATCTAAGGCGTATTGTCAAGAGAAAGATAAGACACCAGACCTAACAAAGGTTTTCCCTTCTCTAAATAAAACATCTCACATGTTTAACCAATTTAGGCTAAAACTGTAACCTTATCTAATTTTGTATGAAACAGTGTCAGTATTAACATGCGTCCTCAGGCATGTACCAATTGGTTCTGTTGTGAATATTTGTGAACGTGACTTTAAAACTTCAATATGACACAATTTAACAATTCACAGTTACGTTGTGTAACGGTTAAATAGCGGACAGAATGTCTTAACAAGGGTGTTATGTTAAAGTTTTACCTTTCTGAACATTTCATCCAGGCTGAGTGAAGAAGCAAACGAGAAGAAGCTGTTGATGTACTGGTGCCAAGATGCTGGTATACTGGATGTCTTGCCTTACCACGAGTGTGACCAGATGACTAGAAATCAACCAGATTATCTGGCATGTCTGCTCCGACTGCAAGTCCAACACGTATCGTCTCGTTTTCTTGTTTTTATAACTGGTGAGAAACTATGTTTGACACGTTTTTGTTGGTTTTAGATGTCTTGTAATTTAAATGAAGCCTGGGTTTGACATCATCCCAAACTAAACTTTCCCTGCTTTAGTTTAGGTTGCAGTACCAAAGCTATAAGACCCACACATCTTTTCGGTTTATTTTTTATTTTTATTTTCAATCATACTGAGATTGTAAGTGATGTTAGCTCAAACATCTTGACTTTGTTGCCCTTCACCCACTTTGAAACCTGTTTTGCAGTATGCTTTGTCATAGTTCATTTGGAAAACCCATTTTTTGCCGAAGTTGTAACTCCCGTCAGATCATGTCGTCACTCCTCCACATCACAGTTGGGAAGGTGTTTGCAGACGTCCAAGCTTTCCTCCAAATATAAAGATGATTGTTAAAATCAACTCAACAATTTTAATTTTGTCAGATGACAGGACCTGTCTCCAAAAATTAAACCTCTGAATTAAAATAAATAATTTTGGTCTTGAAAACTGACCTAAAATGATTTAAGGCCTTGAACTTGCTATTGAACCAGGCACTTCAGAGTATCCAGAAAGCAGGAGGTATTGAGAAAGGTTGCGTTAAGAACGGCATCCTAAAGCAACTATTCATAGTCAGTTTTACTTCAAATCCAGTAAATTATTGATTTTTCTCTTTTCTTGAGTAAAGAAAAGAGTACTACTCTCTGCAAAAGCTCTAAAATGGTTTCCTTCTTTTTCCAGATGCAACGACAGACAGTGCCTTTGAGAAGAACGGGATTTTGACAATGACTTTGAACACTTTTCTGACAAAGTCTTCAACAGAAATATTCAGAGTTTGACTGAAAAAGATTGAACTGATGATCAGGTTCACGCTCCGAAACACGATACAATCAAATGCTCTTTGTATGTGTGAATTAAAAAACCACCAGTCACGGTTATTTAAAATGCCTACTACATGAGTAGCGAATCTTTTTTTACTAACTTAACTGTTGAGTTTCTTTTGTAAAACAGTTATCAGTTTATGTTTCCACAGGCTGTTCCCGGTCATGTTTCTGTGTAGCCTCGGTAATGATTCAGTTATTGGATAGATTGGCTGTATTTGCCAAGATGCTGGCAGCTGTGCTGTTTGAACGCAGTTTGTATTGTAACTTAATTCAACATTGTACATTGTCATGTAAATTCACTTACAAATGATTTTTATGTTGTTCATATTTGTCCTGACATATAGACTGTATAGTTTTTCAACAAAGCAAGAAAGCTACATTTGTCCTTTTTTTTTTTTTTTTTTTTGTTATTAGTAATACATATTTAAAGATTACACCTGTACAGTATTTCCTGACCTTATTTAGAACAATAACTGAGCATCACCTGCAAATATCTAAAGTTTTTATGTTTTTAAACAGGGTTTAAAATACTGTTTTTGTATCTAGGAGAATGACTTCTATTTTCTTAATGTTCGATAGCTATTTTTCTCCTAAATATAAATCTTTCTGAAACTTGAAGAAACCCAATTTTATCAAGCTGACTCATCTAAAATTCAGTTTTAGAGTTACGTGCAGGATCTGGGCTTTCCACCCAGTCGCTGCACCTGCGGAAAGGCGCCACGCCTAAAGATAATGTGGGGTTCCTGTGCAGTCTGGAAATGTATTTTTCAGTACCGGGTAAGTTTATAAAAATAAAAAAATGTAAAGACGATTTTAAGAAAGAGCTTTCATTTCCAACTCGTGTCACTTTGCTTGATTAAAAATTATTTCTGAAATAAATTGCTCTATTTTGTGTTTTATGCAACACTTGTGTAATGCTTTGAGGAAGCATTGAAATACCTCCTGTCATTATGACAGTGTTTTTTTTTTTTTGTGATAGATCATCACTAAGTAGAGCATAATAGTGTAGAAGGAAAACGATAAACGGTTAAATGTTCTTTTACAAATACAAATCTCAAAACTGTGCTGTTCGTATCCGTCGCATTATATTCTGAAACTTGGATAGTCCACCATGGGTGCAATTTCATTTTAACTCCAGCTGTTCTCTGAAGGTATCAGTGATATTTTAGAGAATATTGGTGAACAAACGGTATCATGGAAAGCATTAGACCAAGGACAGGTCAGGAAGAAGCTTTATAACCCAAAAGTTGGGTCAGCAGGGACAGTGACAATTAAGGGAGTTGACAACAGTACAGTCCTGAAAAATAAGCCTTAATTTTATCTTACCGGTCAAAGCTGCAAAGGACTCAAGATTGAAGAGGAGACTCGCCTTCCAGCAAGACTAAAACCTTAAACCTGCAACCAGAGCTACAGCGGTTTAATCAAAGCCAGTTGTGAGAACTGCCTGGTCAAAGTCCAAAAGACAATCTGTGTCTGTTCTAGACGATCGTCATTCATTTTGAGTGTGGCCTGTTTAGTCGAGGAAAACGGGCAAAGAAAGTTGTCCCTGGATGTGCTAAGCTAGAAGAGATATATTCCAAAGACCTACAAGAAAATGCAGCATAAGTTGTATTGAGTCAGGAGGGATGAATTTTCATTCATAGAAAAACCCTTGCATTTTTCTTCCATTTTACATTTATGCGCTGCGTGTTGGTTCATCACATAAAATCCTAATAAAATGCATTAAGTTCGAGGTTATAATTTGGCTAAATGCGTAAAAAGTTCACGCGGTGCTGAATATTTACCATAATGTCAGCTTTTCTTGCTTGATTTACCTCTTCAGGCCTTGAGGCTTTCATCTTAGGCATGTATGTCTCGGTTTTATGGTGACTGATTGATAAACCACAGATGCATTAATGCTATAACATATTAAAAGTACTGATGGTAACAGGGTTGAGCAATATCTATCCATCGTTTATAGCCCTTTTCCATGCAAGGTTGCTATCAATCCATATAATGTGGTTTCCCTTGACCGCTTTTTGTTGGAAGCTGGAGTCTGGGCCTTGCCGGGTGTGTTTTCTGCTGTTTTTCCACCAGGTGCAGCCAGGAGGTTGCTGCATGGAGGGCGTGTTCCCTGCACACCTGTATGATATCGGCGTCATTTACTGGAGCATAAGAGGAGCGGGCAGCCAGTTCCCCAGTGGTTGAGTGTTTGCCAGTAATGGTACTCAGAGCCCCTCTAAGCTCCTTTAGAGTCTATTCTCAGTGACTTGATTCTGAATTTTTTTCCTCTGACCTCTTTACAGGAGGCTCCTTGGGGAAAAAAACCCTCAGAGTTGCCCGAGTCCCTCATTCCGGTGATCAAGACCACCTGAAGAAGATCCCTTTGGATTGTTTGTCCAAACTGGCTATACCCGCTGTACTAACCTCCAGTTTGCCGATTACCTGTCCGTCCTCTTCTACTACCATCTACCTCCAGTGACCTCCTGCTCCCCTACTCACCTGATCCTGGGCCAGACACCTCTATCCCCCCTGGCGGACCATCCTCAGATCACTCTGGAAGCTGAATCCTTTGTCAGTCAGTCTCTTTGAAATTGGTCTTCCCATCTCACCTATCTCTCTACATCCAGCTCCTGTGGATCCATTGCAGAAAACTCTCCACACCCATTCACTGTTCAGCTCCTAAAATAAACTTTTATTTTACTGATTTTCATTCTCCTGTATGTGTTTTGCAAGTGGGTCAAGCGAGTTGCTCCCAACATGACACTTTTATTCTGTATGTATGCAATGCTAACGATGAAAACTGGGAATTGTGGGAATGGGGAGATTTGAAGTGTTTTAAATGTAGTTCTTGGTTATTCTTTGATCTCCTAAATAAGTTCAGAATGTACTCCTGGAGTAATTTTAGTATTAAAATCGCTGCTGGGACGGTTTGCCACAGTTTCATGCTTTTTTTTCCGTAGATAGATTATTGCTTTTACTGTCGTCTGTTACCATTTTCAGACAGATGGAATGAATCAGTTGTTTTTTCTCATCTGTTTTTCTTTGGATCTGGGCTTTTTGAAGTATTTTATCCCACTTTACATTAGTACATTAGTATTCAAGTGTTCAATTCATCATTTGAAAACTACATTTTTATATTTATCTCTGTCTTACAATAAAATAGTTTGATCTGAAATATTTAGGTGTTGTCAAATGGAAGCATTATCGCAGCTTTATCCACAAAGAAATGAATAAGAGACCAAGCTTGAAAAGGTACAATCTGGAAACAAGCTTTCAAACGTGTCCTATCCTCTATACCACTAACAATTAACATTTTAATAGAAATTTAAACTAATGTCAGTTTTAATGTCACTACAAATCACTGGGTCTTATTTTTGATAATAATCCAGCACCACCTTGTGTAGACTATAGAAGGTGCAAAAAACCAACCACCGACGAGCTGATATCGTTTGCGTTCACCTGAACTTTGAAACACAATAACAAGTCGGAATTTTCCTAGTATGCTTGAAATGCGACAACTTCAACCGGGGAGGAACACACTGATCTTATTTGCTGCCCATTTGTTACTAGCTAGTAGCAGCCAGTGCGCAGGAGATTTGACTCTGCGTTAAGAGCTGAAACCTTAAGACTAACCCTTGGTATAACTTATATGTTAATATTTTCCAGCTAAAACTACTGCGAGTCTGTCTCGAGAGGTTCCATTTCGACAATGACGGCGCTCGAACGTCGACCATGTTGCCCCTGACTGTTTCATCCAGCGATCTGTTATCGACGGCGGGGCTTCCTGTATGTGCTCAAGCAGTTGGGGTGTGCTGTTCGGGACTGAGCCGACTTGATTGGCCGGTTCGTGCCCGTGACCGATGACCACATTTTTTGTACACATGACATTAATATTTGTCACACACTAATGAAGGATAGTCAGTTGTCACTCTTCCTTAAGCTCCGTGTCTCACTCGCCCATCATATTGACTTAAAGATCATTACAAAAAATAAAGGAAGTGCAGTGTTACACTGTGTGATCATTGCACATTGTGACGGCAGAGGGAGCTATTGAGCAGCTGAAACACAGCCACAGACAGCCTGTGGTGTGTCAAGTGATGACAGACCAGAATCAGTGATAAAATCAATCAATCTGGTATAAAAAAAAAAAATGGAGTAAGTTAGAAAATTACAGAAACCAGGATGTGGATCACCAGGATAAGTCAATGGGAGAGACAGCATAGTTGATTATGCATATATATAATGTCAAATGATATCCTGAAGTGTACGGAATCTGTCCATATATGCAACAGTCGACCTAAACATTAAAGCTAAAGACTAATTAAATAAAATCAAACCTAATTATGAAAACCAAAAAAAAAAAAAATGAAACATTCATCGCGCTTTGCTGAGCTTAGCCAAAATGTTCGGATCTCTTCAAATCTACCCAATTCCCACCACTGACTGACAATCACTTTTGCGCATGTGCAGACTAGACCTCCGGGATGGGTTTTACCGATGGAATCAAGATGGCGACTCTGGCGAAAGCGCCAATATATCTACTAAAGTAAATGTCCAAAACTAACCGAGATAGTGGGTTTTCCCTGGTCCGTTGGGGGTTCGGTGAAACATGAAGACCGGGGGCATGTCTTTGAAGCGGAATTGAGTGGTATTTTTCACCGTAGCGAAGCCAGCGAGATGTGCGAGAACTATGCCCGCTCGCTGCTGCGTGTTTCGGTGGCGCAGATCTGCCAGGCTCTGGGCTGGGATGCGGTGCAGCTCACAGCCTGCGATCTGCTGTCCGATGTACTGCACAGGTACATCCAGCAGCTGGCAAGGGTTTGCCATCGCTACTCTGAGCTGTGTAAGTTCTCTGTTTCATACTCTGATTACTTTCTTTTGCTCCAATAAACCAGAAGTTGTCGATCACGTTGTTGTTGACTTGTTCCCTTCAGTAGCGCCCCCTAGCAAAGGTTGATGTGTCAAAAAGTACAGTAGCTGAATACCTGCCCGGCTTCCACGCACCTCAGTGGTCTCTGTGATTACTTTACAGTTATTTTCACTAAGAACAAGCGTAACACGCTTTCGTTTTGTGTAATTTATCCGAAGTGTTCATTTAGTTCACTCTAAAACTTGTTGATCATCTCCAGCTACTGCTTTCAGTCAGATTATCCAGCCCCAAATTTACAGATTAAAGGTTCACCTTCCTGTTTTGAAACCGTGTTTGTAGACGGAAGAACAGATCCGGTTCTGGACGACCTCAGCCAGGCCTTCAGACTGATGGGGGTCAACCTGAGTGAACTGGAAGACTACGTCAACAACCTGGAGCCCGTGGCGTTCACCCATCAGACGCCGCTCTTTCCTGTCAACAAGAACAACGTCCTGCAGTTTCCTCAGCCTGGAGTCCGAGATGCAGAGGAGAGAAAGGATTACATCCCAGAGTACATGCCGCCTCTGGTCTCCTTACAAGAAGGTCAGCATGCTTGTTGACTACAGTACTGTGAAAAAGTGTTATTCTCCCTTCCAGATTGCACTATGTTCCTGAACATAGTGCAAGTTTTTACATCAACGATAACTTGACTAATAACAATACTGCTTTTCAAATGAGTTGTTTGCATTTCTTAAAGAAAATAATCTGTCCAAACCAAGATGGACTGTTATTACAGTATAGCCATCACCTAATAACTGGTTGCTTCACCCTTGACGGGGATAGCTGCCATCAAGTATTTGACAGTGAGCCTGAAGCCTGTCACAATTAATTAACTAAGCGCATGATAAATTAAAATGAGTTCAATAATTATTTTTCAATTCTGCTGACAACGTTTTTGAAGGTTAATTTTGTTTGTAGAAACTTCATAACCCATTTTATTTATGGCTTCCGTTGTAAGTTGTTTTTATTTATTATTGTTGGTTGTCGTGTTTTATTTTGGATATTTAAAGATCCCGTGTTAAGGACTTTTTGTAAAACTAGCATGTATTGGTCTTTGAGAGGACCGTTTTACATTACTACGCTATTAATAATATATTATTTGATAAGAAAAAAAAAAACAATATCATCGTTTATTGCAATAATTTCTGTGGATGAACTTTGGCTCACTCTTCTGTACAGGAATGTTTTAATTCAACCATTTTCGAGGATTTTCAAGCATGTCTGTTTACGTCACATAATCCTGTTCAAATTTAGGACTGGACTTTGACTAGGCCACTCAAGAAGCATATTTTTAGATCCATTCACTGCTTTTTGCCACATTTCATTGTTCCACCACTCACAGCAAGTCGTCCTGAATGCAGAGTGCACACCTTCTGAGTCTTGTAGGTCTTGGGGGAACGTCAGATTTGTTTTTGTTTTGTTAAACGTCTTTGTCTTCTGTTTGGTCAGCAGTGGTTTTGGGACTTGGAGCTCTCGCATGGAGGCCATTTTTTTAAGGAGACCTGAACCGAGTCAAGTGAGGCTCGCTGTAATTTGCTGAAGCCCTTAAATATGAAACTTAAGCTGCCGCTACATTTTTTTACACACCTTTCCTGTCGTATTGCTTTGACTTTTCCGTCATGCGTTATCTTTGTTCGTTTTATTTATACTTTCTCCAAATATATTTGAGACCCAGCTGGCCCGGTATCTTTAGCCCATCATTGTGTTGATTTATTAAACGTACTTTATAATCTTTTAAGGAGCTGCATCTACCAACAGGGTTGCCAATAGGTGCGGCTTGTTAAGGTCTGCAAACACTCTACTCTAACTGCTGATCCATTGTTTTTTCAAATTAAACTTGTGCTAGTATTTGTTTTAGGAATCCAATTTAAAGGGTGAGTTCGTCATTTTTCATTTGGAGTAAATTTGGCCGTCGTTGCTGCCTTCTGTGCTCTGTGTTGTTTTTATAACCGTGCAGTGAACAAAAACTCTCTCACATAACGAAGGCTCATCTTGTACTGCTGTAAGGGGGCTGGTTAGTCTAACGGTGTTGATTTAGAAAATGTATTCTCTTCGCTGCATTTTGCACAACTCATTGTGACATAGATTGGGTTTTAAAATGAGTGAACACGCTGATTTTTTTCTTTAATGCTCTCAAAAGCCCTTTTGTCAACTGTGCATTTTCTTATAAGACGTTCACAAATGTATACATCAACCTTTCCAGGGTTAGAAATGGGTTTTAAAGTTGCTTATCTGGTTTGTTTTGTCTTTGCTCAGCAGAAGAGGAGGAGGAAGAGGTTCCTCCTGACATGGGCACCTCGGCTGAGGCCATGCAGGTGGCCCTGGAAGAAGACGAGGATGAAATAGACGAAGACGAGATGGTCAACGACGAAAACCACCCACTAAAAAGACATCTGGACAGTCCCGACGCAGCCCTGGGCATGATGCCCACCTCCAAGAGGCCGCGCATGTACCCGGGTCTCAGTCCAGAGTGGGGCGTGGAGCCCAGGGAGCCCCTTACCTCCCTCAACCCTCAGCGCGTCCCGCCAGGCATTTTGCCTTCCCACGACAGCCTCGACCCCCTGTCGCCTGAAACCCCATCCGGACCCCTGCCTCCTTTCAGGCCTCTGCCGGTCCTACCCAAACATTCGGACCAGAAGGCGCTCGCCGTCCCGGTTAGAAAGCCTAAGGTCTCGTCCCCCGGCAGGCAACGAACTAAGTCCCCGAAAGGGGCGCTTCCCGTTGCGGTCGCAGGCAGTCCCATACACTCTCCAAAACCTTCTAAGGAGCGGAAAAAGTCCCCGGGCAGGACCAAGAGTCCGAAAAGCCCGAAGAGCCCGAAGATGGGCTCGCTTAAAGCGCCTCCAGCTCAGATCAAAGCGGAAGCTCTTCACAAGCTGTCCGCTCTGAGCGAGAGGACGGGGAAGGAGATCGTCCACCAGCGTCCGGTCGACGACGACCCCCAGTTCCCCGAAGTCTCGTTCAAGAAGCTGGAGCCCGACAACACGGCCATCGACGACTCCATCGATGCCGTGATAGCCAGAGCGTGCGCCGAGCGCGAGCCCGACCCCTTCGCCTTCTCCTCCGGCTCTGACTCCGACAGCAACGGCTTCTCCAGCCCCAGGAGGCTGACCATCATGGAGCCGTCCACGCCCAAGATCCCCGCCGGCATCGGCGGTTTCATGAAGGACACTTCGACGCCGCTCCACCCACACGCCCACATAGGCCTCGGGAACTGGACTTTGGACGACTCGATCAACGAAGTTGTCCGCAAAGCCAACCAAGGCGGTCCGTCGGCCCCGCCTCCTCCTCCTCCTCCCCCCATCCCAGCCGAGTATGTGTCGTCGGGATCGGCGTCTCCGCCCACCCCCGAGCCGCTGCTCAAGGTGTTCGAGGAGAAGAGCAAGATCGCGCCACCGCCGCCGCCTGATGTGAAGAAGAAGCTAAAGAAGGACCTGAAGACCAAGATGAAGAAGAAGGAGAAAGACAAGCCGAAGGACAAAGATCGGGAAAAGGACAAGAGCAAGGTGAAGGAGAAGAACAGGGAGAAAAACAGGGACAAAAACAAGGAGTTCTCCAAGGAGCTCAAGATGCCTTGGAAGGATGTCAAGGGTGACGACCTCTTCATGCCGCGAGAGTTCACCCTGCCGGAGGTCCCCATCAAAATAAAGTCAAGAGACGGAGAGGGCACCAAGAAGGAGAGGGAGAAACATAAAGACAAGAAGAAGGACAAAGAGAAAAGCAAGAAGGACAAAGACAAAAAGGAGAAGAACAAAGACAGGAACAAGGAGGACAAGCAGAAACAGTCGGCGCTGTCGACCTTTTCCCTTAGCGACCTCCCGCCGCTGTTCAGCCCCTCGACCTGCCTGCGGGTGCCCTCCATGCTGCCGTCGTTAGCGCCCATCCTGCACGACAAGGAGGTGAAGAGCAAGGAGAAGGAGAAGAAAAAAGACAAGAAGGAGAAGAAGAAGAAGAAAGACAAGGACAAGGAGCGAGAAAAGGCTAAGGAGAAGGAGAGGGAGAAGGAGGAGAAAAGGAAGGAAAAGGAGAGAGAAAAGGAGAAACGGGAGAAGGAGAAAGAAAAAGAGAAGGAGAAGATTCGTCTGGAGAAGGTAACCGTTGGCTTGTGTTTGTTTGTTGTTGTTTGTGGGGTGGTTGCTAACGGTAACGCTGCTGGTGCCATTTCAGATGAAGATGGAGACTCCGGTCGTCTTGCCGTCTCCAGTCATTCCCCGGCTGACCCTCAGGGTGGGAGCGGGTCAGGACAAAATGTAAGTCTGCCAACGTTTCCCACAATCCCCAATTCCATCCCAAAACCCGTATTCTCCTCCACACTCCTGGATTTCTGTATATAAACCGTTACAGGTGAATCTCAATAAATCAGAACATTATTGAATAGTTTAGTTGAAGTCAGGTTATTCAGTTCAAATGTGGAAATGAATTGTCGCATCGATTCATTACACAGTAGCTCACACATAAATTATATTTGCACAGATACCTGTAGCCTGTGCTCTTATTTTTTCCAGCACACTTTTTCCCTCCACTTAACTTTCTGTAAATGTCCTTGTAAACAGCATTCTGTGAACAGTTCTTTAGCAGTGACCTTCTGTGGTTTAATCTCTTTGCGGAGGCTGTCAGTGTCTGATGTAGGCCAGAGGCTATCACAAGTCTGCAATATTTAATGTTATAACTTTAACGATGAACAGAATTTTGGGTTTTCATGATGCAGATATTAGTGGTTAGAATATTAATAATATAATAATAATTAGTGTAAATATGAGCTTCACCTTTGGAATTGAACCACTGAAGTAAATTCACTTTTTAACAGCTAAACTCATACAAATAAATTAAAGTTCTCATATCTACAATTTTTACAAACTCTTGTCTGCAATTTAAATATTTTCACCTTTTCTTTTCTTGAATTAAAATAAGATTTTAGGTTGTGTTCCGATATATGTACCAAAACTCATCTCCGGTAGTAGAGCTAAAAAATTTTTAAACGATCTTTGTGACAAAGTCAAGTCAAGCAACACTAAAAAAACATAATACAGCAACCAATTATGAAACGGCAATAAACATGACATTTTGTCAAATGCCACCATCAAAATCATCAAGCAGATGTATATGAAAAAAATATGGATCAATGTTCCAGTTATTATCCCGTAGGTTTTTAGCCTTGATTTAAAAGAGCTCAGTGTTTCAGCAGTTTTGCAGTTTTCCAGAAGTTTGTTCCACATTAGTGGAGCGTAGAAGCCGACTGCTGCTCCTCCATGTTTGGTTCTGGCTCAGTGGGTGCAGAGCAGACCAGAACCGCAACACAAACACGTCCGACGGTTCACGCTAACCTGTGTTTGTGTCTCCAGCGTTATCAGCAAAGTGGTTCCGAACTCGGAGCCCAAGACTCCAGGAACCAAGACTCCTGCTGCCAAGTCGGCCCCCGGGAACCGTCCCCGGACGCCGCCTCCTCCTCCGGTTCTCCCCCCAATGGTTCCCATCCTGCCCCCCGCCTCCCCGCTGCAGCCCGCTCCTCCCCCGCCAGCGTCTCTGCTGCCTCTGCCTTCTATGCTGCCCCCTGCTGCCTCCGTCAAGCCACCGGTCCGCAGCGTCGTAACCGAGACCGTCAGTACTTACGTGGTAGGTCTCCATAAGTGGAGCGTGTTTTACCGCAACGTTGTTTGGAGGATTATGAATTATTTTACCTTAAAAATAATTAATCGTTTGCGTAAATCTAATAAATCTGCATAATAGCTGTTAAATTGACGTGAAACCTCTTGGGAATCTTTTGTGGTGTCCATTTGTGTCCCAGATCCGGGATGAGTGGGGAAATCAAATCTGGATTTGTCCTGGATGTAACAAACCGGATGACGGCAGCCCCATGATTGGATGTGACGATTGCGACGACTGGTATCACTGGTGAGAGACGCGCTAATTAACCTGTTTAGTTTCAGCCGTGTGTATCGATTCAACACAGAACCGAATGTAACTGAACACTAAATTAGGACTGAAGCGATTAATTGTGATTAATCAATTATGGAAATAGTTGCGATAGAATAATTCAGTAACCAATTAATTGTTAACTGGAGTAAAGAGGCCATTTGCTAAAAAAATCAAAATTTTTAAAGCAGTAATTAAGCCAAATTTGTAGAAAAAATAGATGGATTTCACATTTCTTTGTATGTTGATATGTTTTACCCAAAACTCCTCAATTAGCATTTTTTTTTATATTCACCTGGTTCAGATTCACAAAAAAAATGCTATGTTGTTGCATTTTAGGCAATAAGATGTTTGTTTTCTTGTTTTAAAAAGGAATTCAATCATTTGTTTACTTCTGTCTTTTAATGAATTTCTAATAATGTCATAGAAAAAGCTGATATTGTAGTTTAATTTTTTTTTAAATCTGCACAATATGCCGATTTTTCTTATCCGACTAATTGATTAATCATCAGAATAATCGACAGATTAATAAAAATAATCGTTATTTGCAGAGCTAAAGCTAATGAACACTAAACTGAACTAATTTCCTCTAGTAATTGTATTCAAAGTAATATATTTTAGGCTACCTATAATCAAAGATTAACTTACTTAATCTTTCTGACCCATTCAAAAGTTTACTGGTTAAATCTTTACTGGTTCTTTAGGACAGCCAAACGTTTGCATGTCGCATCAACGCTAATGCAGACAAATCCTCACTGTGTGAACTCCTGTCTCCTCGTTTCCGCTCAGGCCTTGTGTCGGGATCCTTACGCCGCCCCCGGAGGACCAGCCATGGTTCTGCGTAAAGTGTTCCTGCAAGAAGAAGGACAAAAAACACAAGAAGAAGAAACACAAACCCCACTGAGACTATGCAAAGAAAAAAAAAGGAAAACAAAACAAATAAACAAACGGACAGATTTGGGACTTTCTCAACCATAAAGCCATTATTGATCGCTGGCGGCGCTGCTGTAAAAAACACAACAACAAAAGAATAACTAAAAATCCGTGGCTGACGGAAACTTCTGGGGGTTGTTATGTTTTAAAAAGAGGTCAGCCGCTATGCATCGTGAGTCGGTGAGGGATTGGGGGGGGGGAGGAATCGGCTTTAACCAGCACATACTCAGCCTTACTCCTGCTGCGGGGCTGTTTTTCCTTTATCACCTGCAAAACGTTTGCCTGTTATTATTTTTTTTTTTTGTTTCCCCTTTGCTGGCTGTATCCCAGCAATTTGGTCCGCTAAGACCACATGAACTTTTAGAAGATCAGAGCTGAACCTCGGAGAGGTCCGCCACCGTCGGTCTACCGTGTTTCTGTTTGCTTCCCGTCTTCTGCAGGAAGGCCGGGCCTCACCGCCGGACCCTTCTGCAGCTTCCTGCAGCACCATTGAAATGTCATGTATATAAAAATGATAGCATCAGGCATGTATAAATATGTAAATACCACCTTGGAAGCCAAGTGCGTTTTGTTCTTAGGATCGTCTCGTTTGAACCACTTTCACTCATCGGTTTTTAAAATCCAACCGTTTTCCCTTGTAATTTCTGTACATTTTTTTAAATTTGAACTTTGTATTTTTATTTTATTTTTTTCTTCACATGGATTCTCGGAGTCATATACTGTAGCCGTGCTCGTAATGTAAAATCATTTTTGCTGATATTTCAATATTAAAGGTGAACAGTCTGTGCGTCCGCAGACTCAAAAAGACATCTGCGTCATTTTTACACCTACGCCTGTTTGCCACCACGTTTTGTTTTTTTTAAAAGAAGAATTAATTCGAACTTACTTTGCAGAAACAAAATAAAAAATAGTAGAACATTGTGTGCATTAAATGCATTTTAAAAAACATACGTCCCTTCTGCCATTTGTAGTTAAAATGCCCCCGTCTCTTCCATAAATGACCACACGGTGTCACTCTTGAGGCGCATTACCGGCTTTTCCAGAATTGAGGTACAAAACATTCTTCTGTATTATTGTGAAACTGTTGTTCACCTTTAAAAAAAAATACTTACTCTCTCTATATAACCTATCAAAAATATTTTGATTCATTTATTTGTTCACAAGTATTCTCATAGGTAAAAACTTTGATTTTTACATGTTAAAAAACAGGACAAATACAAAACTTAAACTTATGCACATTTCTTGACTTACATTCACGAATTTAGATGTTTTTGATTGACAGTAGTCGTATCTCATTCATAACTCCTAGTGTTTCCATAGCAACTAAAAAAACAAGAACCTGACACAGGTTGTTTGACATCATCATGTC